>PVJN01021844.1:0-34200 GCA_004026805.1 Lasiurus borealis
CAACACACAAGATGACTGCCCCCATGTGGTCAAAAGATCCTGCCCCCATGGGAACACAAGATGGCCAGCAGGGGAGGGCAGTTGGCAGGGACCAGGCCTGCAAGGGAGGACAGTTGTGGGCAATCAGGCCAGCAGGGGAGGGCAGTTAGGGATGACCAGGCCAGCAGAGGAGGGAAGTTGGGGGTGACTGGGCCTGCAGGGAAGGGCAATTAGGCATTAATCAGGCTGGCAGGGGAGTGGTTAGGGGTAATCAGGCTGGCAGGCAGAAGCAGTTAGGGACAATCAGGAAGGTGAGCAGTTGGGAGCCAGCAGTCCTGGATTGTGAGAGGGATGTCCGACTGACTGTTTAGGTCTAATCCTATCTGGATTGGGCCTAAATGGACAGTTGGACATTCCTCAAGGAGTTCCAGATTGGAGAGGGAGCAGGCTGGGCTGAAGGACACCACCACCCGGCCCCTCATGCATGCATTTCATGCACTGGGCCTCTAGAATGTGTGTGTGTGTGTGTGTGTGTGTGTGTGTGTGTGGAATATGTGTGTGTGTGCACGCGTAATGTGTGTGTGTGTGTGTGTGTATGTGTAATATGTACGTGATGTGTGTGTGTGTGTGTGTGTGTGTGTGTACACACAATCTTTTAAAAATTAATTAAACAGCTACTGAGATGGTCCAGACATGAGATAAAGTAGGACTAGCCTGGGAAGATGCCCTGGGGGTGAAGAGGAGGTGGTCAAACCTTAAACCATATTGAGAAGAGAGCAACAACAGAGGCCAATTCTTTCTGTGAATTCCACCCAGTGACCAGGTCACCACATCAAGAGTGACAAATGAGATGTGGTATGGGCTCTTTTAAAAAAACCAAAAACATATATCGAGAAGAGTTAAGTTATTCAGGGATCTATTTAAAACAATTATACTTCTAACTACATTTTTATATGATCAGCACCAATGAAGGTGCAGAATATCACCTAAGAACATTTAAGAAGCAATAGTCCTTAGGCTGGAATACTTGAACCAGTTGGTTCTTCAGAGATAATGCACCCATCTATGATGATGGCATTCTTCTATATTTTCTATTGAACTAGACGGCAAAGAACTTCACCTGAGGCAGCCCTGTCAGGAAGAAATATAATGTAAGCTATCGATGTGATTTTAAATTTTCTAGCAGCCAGGATCAGGTGTAGTTAATTTCAATAATAGTCCATTGTAGCCTATTATGTCCAAAATATTATTTCAACATGTAATCAATACATACAGATATTAATGAGGTCGTTTACATTCTCTTTTTCCTACCAAGTCTCAAAAGTCAGTCTATTTGGGACTTAAAGCAACATCTCCTCTCTAACCAGGCATATTTCAAATGCCCAATCGCCACACATGGCTCAGGGCTACTGTCCTGGATCGTGTAGAGACAGACAACCTTCAAGTCTCCCGTTGAACAAAGTCCTTACTCAATCGAGTTTTTCCACTGGAAACTCACCTTGAGGGAGTCACTTACTGCCGCTAAACATCTGGAGTGAGAGATAAAACGCTAAATCACATCTGTTCCCTGGCTTACAGCCCTGAAATATCTTTCCTTTCCCTTAAGATAAAGACTAACCACTACGGGATCTCTCCCATTCAAAGACTAGAGTCTGCCACACTAAGTTTTATGGATCCTTAAGTAATATCTTGATACCTTATCTCTGTTATAATGGAGATAACGAAAACCTTCCTCAAAGCCTACTCTACCTACACTGTCAAGCTGGTTGTTTCCATAACACACCAAAAACCCTAGAGCTGATCCAGCTCAAAAACACCTTTGACCAACAAGGGCTTTTTTGAACTTGGCAGTTGGCCTGCCTAGCAGCACCCAGCATGGTAGCTAAGGACATGGGCTTGGAGCCCACTTGCCTGAGTTTGAATCCAGTTACTAATTAATGGTCTGAACTTGGTAAACTGTGTGGCCTCTCTGTGCCTCCATTTCCTCAACTGCAAAAAGTGGTTAGAAAATAAAAAATAAAAAAGGTGGGCCCTAGCCGGTTTGGCTCAATGGCTAGTGGGTTGATCTGCAGACCGAAGTGTCCTGAGTTCAATTCCCTAGCGCAGACCCTGGTTGGGGCTCATGTAGGAGGCAATCAATCAATGTGTTTCTCTCACATCGATATTTCTGTCTTTTCCTTTCTCTAAAAAATCAATGAAAAAAATATCCTTGGGTGAGGATTTTAAAAAAAAAAAGTGGTACTAGTTCACAAAATTATAGTAAGGATTAAATGAAGTGATACGTAAAAATTATTCGGGTACATAATCAGTCACCAATAATTCTTAGCCATGATTCCCATGGACTTCCCCAGTCCTCCAGAAACACCGGTATCATGTGTCTCCACAACCTCAGAGAAGTTTGCAGGCAGTATTGCACAATGAAATGAACATAGCTGACCTATATTCACATCTCCTCACTGACACCTAACACTAATGTGACCACATGCAAATTACTTAGCCTGTCCGAGCCTGTTTTTTTTCAGATGCTAATTGGGAATAACAATAACATTGCATCCACTGTACAACACCATAGTGAAAACTAGACAACAAACGTAGGAGATAATCTGGCCTTCGAAAATACAGTGCCTGCCTTCTCTTGAGTACCATTAGCATCTCCCCCTTCCCTTCTCCATCAGGGCCTGTTGCTCTGAATGCATTAGTTTCTTCTTACCACGTCCTTAATCATCACTAAAATAAATGCTACCTAGCAAGTCATCGTGACCACTGGCTCTGAGGAGGCCTAGTCTATGAAGAGTATGGTGATTTCCTTCCATGATGATACATCCTCACAAGGTTGGAGGATGTCTCCTGAATATCCCCAACTTCCTTTAAAAGGATACAAAGCATTTGTCACCCATGGGTGAGTCATCATGGAGTACTGGAAAGGGTTGGTCAGAAGACAAGTTTTGGGACTTTGGCCAGGCTTTCAACCAATTCTGACTTTGGGGAAGTCACTTGACCTCTGGGAGTTGCAGAAAGCAAACTTGCTTCATGAGGTTGTTGGAGAGAACAAATTTACCTAATGTTCACTGAGAGTCCTTGGATACGAATTTATGAAGAGCTTTGCATATCAATGTAAGGCAGGGATGAGTTATCGAAACCTGACTTCCACACTTCTGGGTGTTAGTAGTATATTTTGCGGAATTTGCTCTGAAATACAGAAGGGGACTCTCACTTATATGAGCTATGGCATCTCCTACCTTATTTTCCAGTTCCAAAGTCAGATCTGGAGATCCAGACCTCTGACCTTGAGAGCAGGAATAGAAGAAGGCAAAGGCAAGGAGCCTGGGGCCAGGGTGACTCACAGCTGTGGAATTCATTAACCAGTGAAATGCTCTCTGCATTTCTCTTCCATGTCAGGTCTCTGGGTTAGCAAAGCATACATGACAGATGGAAGAAAAAGGCCTATTTCTTTGTAGACCAAATATTTTTATATGCATACATACGCGCCTACATGTGTCTGTGTATGCATCCAGATATGAATGCAAGGATCTAAGCAAATCATTCCTCTATTAGATTGTCCAAAACCAGAAACCAGCTTTATGTTTTGAGAAAAAGGTGTTTTGAGAAAAAGGTGTTGTCTTTTTCGCCACTAGCTCAAAATTTGGCAAATTAAACCCCATAAATTATTTGACACGATTAGCAATTTTAATTTAGAAATCTAAGGGAAGAGCAAGAGAATTCTTTAGATAAGCCATTAAAATTCGCAAACACTGTAAGACTGCAGTTGTGTTGTTATTGGGTGGGACATGGGGATATGTAGGTTGGATGAGAAGCTTAATGATTCCAGAATTTAAAAAAATAATCTACATTCATAAAAGAGAAACATACAAATTACCGTAACTCTGCTATGCTACCAATCAGAGTGAGTATGCAAATTAACCTGAAAACATGGCACCAGACCCACCTCCCACTGCTCCGGGCCTGTGGGAGTAGGAGAAGTCGGATGCCAGCGCCTGAGGCTGGCTGCAGCTCGGGAGATGAAGTACCTGCCTGCCCCCTGATCCCAGGCGGCAGACAGCAGCAGAAGCCTCCTGTCCGCCTGCCCCACGTCCTGGAGGCGACAGAGAAACTGGGGCCCAGCACCTGAAGCTGGCTGCCCCGCAGTCCTAGCCACCAACCCCTGTGGTCCTAGGCCACTAACACTTACGGCTGCAGCCCAGGGGAAGCCACCTGCCCACTATCCCCTAAGGCTGCAGCCAGCCTGGGTGTCTATGGCTGAGAGGGAGGGAAGCCTGGATCCTGGGTGCCTGTGGTGGGGTCCCAGATGCAGGGCCGAGGCAGAGGTGATTAGGGGCTCTCAAGCCAGCAGGGGAGCAGTTAGGGACAATCAGGCTGGCAGGCAGAATAAATAAGGGGCAAGCAGGCAGGCAGGCAAGTGGTTAGGAACCAGCAGTTCTGGATTGGAGAGGGATGTCTGACTACCAGTTATTCCCTGAATAGTCCCAGATTGGAAAGGGTACAGGCTGGGCTGAGGGACAGCCTTCCCCCTTAACCACCCCATGCACGAATTTCGTGCACTGGGCCACTAGTGAAATAATAAAAAGTATGGTAAAAAAAAAAACAAAAAACTAAAGCAAATGAAGCCTGTATTACATGCTCATGTACAGAGCTACATAATCTTTTGTCTAAGTTGCACATTTGTTAAATGGGTGCCAGGATTATTCTAGAATAGAAAAGGACCTCAAACAGGACATTCCAAATATCTCGTGCTTGGATTTTTCTCACACAGCTGTAGCTATACAACTCCATTAAACCAGCTGCTAATAATTTTCAAATGGACCATCCATTCTACCAATGACCTTGGGCCACCACCAATTTCACACCTCATCTTCACGTCTTAATCCACCACTTCAAATGGAATCCCTTCCTCTTTCAAAAGAGAAATGTTTTTGAAGAAAGACTGTTGATCATGTAACTTCTTTGTCAGCAGGGAATTTGTCTAACGTGGAATTTAACCTGCAAACCCCAATCCTGAGATTTTTCTCTGAAGCAAGGTGAAAAACTAATTTTTTCCCCCTGGTTGAACAGAACTGAATGCATGGATGGGTCTCTCAGGGGCCTGGAAAACTCTCTTGAATGTGCTTGATCAACAATGGGAACTCATCCAGAGCGAAATATGCCAGGAAAATATATCCTAAGCTACTTGAGATAAATCTAAGAGAACGTCACTTTCTCCCATCCAAGTACTAACCAGGCCCGACCCTGCTTAGCTTCCGAGATCAGACGAGAGCGGGCGCATTCAGGGTGGTATGGCCAGTAGACAGAACGTCACTTTCTGTATAATGGAGGGTGTGGGGAGGAAAAGAACTTATGGAAGTGATTTCATTTTCAGATGTGAGTTATTAATGGGACTGAAGATGATGCGGAGAGAAATCAGAACCAGGAAAACAGGAGTGCCAGGACCAAAAGGAATGTCCTTTTCTTAGGCTTGGAACCGAAAATATTTTTCTCTCTCGTGACCATCTTAACTTCAAACGCAGAAGCCAGGAATGTCAATCCTTATGGAGCTGCGCTGGCTGCTTACTATGTTTCCATTCTTTCCACAGAGAAGGGGGAAGGCAGCCCATTGTGTGTCTCCGCCAACAGAGATGAGAGAAAAAAAAAATCACTTGTTTTTAAACTTTTGGAGGACACAGATAACTCAGGAAGAATGAAAACACAGAGAGGAAAATAAAGACTATTTTAGAATTACATGTTAGATTTTTAAAAATCAAAAAGGTTGGAGATTCAAGAAATGTAGGAACTTCCAGGAAACAAAGAGACAGGCTTCATCTGTGTGCTAAGGAAATGTTTTTTGGTGTTTTCTTTTTTTTACCTCTTTTTTGTTTTTTTCTTCAGTGCTTTTGTTCCAGGAAGACCTTCTCTTCATTACTGTAAAAATATCAAATAGTCTTCCATTTCCTAGAAATTGATCATCTCCTTTTCCAGACACTATGGTCTCTGTTCTACCTTTGACTTTTTACTAATTCTCATCAAATTAGCTCCAAACCTTGATTTCCTGTACTAGCCATATTCTTTGTCCAAAAAAAAAAAAAAAAGCTTGCCTTATTCTTTACTCAACCAGAAGGGTACAGAGAAACCATCAGATATTAAGAATGTCACGTATAATCTTCATGAATAAAGGTGAGAATATGGCTTGGGAAAGCATCTCCTTTGTTCGCAGATTGCTGGCAAGCTTCCAAACAAAAATATTCAGTAATCTCATGATAATTGGATAACACTCCATTATGCACACCCGATGATGCAATATTGTTTCATGTCGCAGCATGATGCAAGTGACATGAGCTCTGGAGTAGAGGACATAGCTAGGGGATGACCTGGAATTCCATACCAAAGCATATACGCTCTGACTCGAGGTACTGGGCTCACCTGAGACATTCGCCCATTCTTGTTGCGTGGAGACAAGTCTCAAATATTTCTCGTCACAAAGGATATTCAGCCTAAATGAATCAAGTACCATGTAGTGTTCTTTATATGTGCCTGAAAGTGGACTCTAGGAATGGGTGAAAGGATTTCCCCTCAGGTGTCTGGGCAACATCCAAACCAAAGAACGAGTCCAGAAGAAGAGGGACTTTAGGTGTCGCTGAGTCGCTGACTGGAATTTCTGAGGAACATGCACAGAGGTGAGGGTGGAACACAGGCTGACAGCAGATTTGAAGCGTTAAGGACATCCACAGCCCAGTCAGAGTCAGAAAAGCCTCACAGAATGTAGCTGTGATCGCCTAAGGAGCTAACTGTATAACCAGGTTCTCTAAGCTCGCAGCAGAATGATATCCAGCGACTCAAAGGTCAACCAGTGCAGGAAAAAAAACACCTCCTCTAAGAAGCCTGTGGGCATTTTGGAAGGATGGCAGAGGAGTGTGAAATCTAGTCTAGAACACAGAGCGCTCCAAAGATATCATCGTCACCGTTAGTTGGTCTGGAGATACATGTATATCGATGCTACTTGCAGATTCTAAGGGAGTGATCCTGCATCCTGATCACACGGGTACCCCAAAATGTCTGAAAGAATGGATGACCAGGAAGATACCCAAATAGCTTTATTTGGGGGGAGCTGACCTTCAGCGATTACATAGGAGTGTACCGAAGCTAAAGAATACGCGTTGCAGTGCATCCCTTGAAGTGTGGCAATGTGTTATACATACCTGCTAACTACTGGAGAAATGAACAACAGATTATGAGCTTCTAGAAGTTAGGGTCACCCTGGCCGGTGTGGCTCAGTAGTTGGAGCACTGGCCCACACACCAAAGGATCACAGGTTAGATTCCCAGTCAAGAGAGGTATCTGGGTTGCCAAGTCCCATCCCCAGGCCCCAGTCAGTGAGTTTGTGGTAGGCCACCAATCAACATGTCTCTCACATCGATGTTTCTTTCCCTCCCTTTCTCTCTCTCCCTCCCACCCCCACCCCCCACACACACACCCACCACCTCCTCCCTTTTCCACTCTCTTCTCTGAAAGTCAACGGGAAAAATAATTCTTGGGTAAGACTTAAACAGTAAGCAAACAAATAAAAGAAAGGATTTAAAAATTAAAATAAAAGGCAGGGTCTGAGACTCAGTTTCTGAAATCTCCAACAGGTAGCGCACAAAGCCTATCAAGCAGTCAAATGCCCAGTAAATGTTTGAATGAATGATCAAAGGAAAGAACAAGAGTGAAAGACAGGTAAGGGTGGTCTTTAGCATTCCAACATCGGGGATCGGGCAGTCTTCTTTCAACTTACGAAGCAGAGTCTACGCAGGGAAGGCCTGTGCCATACCAATGGCAAAAGCGAATCAAAGAGAGGGGCAGGGGACGCACAGTCAGACAGAGCACGTTCGCCAGCCCTGTTCCCTTTTAACCGCACTCCCCCCTACACACACCACAGCCCATCGCTGGCACGACTTTCAAATCCAAAAGACAGCAGCAGCGACAGCAACAACCTGAGCTCATTAAGGATCACAACAGGGGAGGAAAGAGACGGGAAAGTTTTACAAGATAAATGGAGAGGCAGCAATTTCTGAGGCCTCCCTTTAAAAAAAGGGGTGGGGAGGAAGGGTGTGTTCACAGGGAGTGGAAGTACTAACTTCCACCTAGGTGCCCCATTAGGCCAATATTTTGCAAAACCAGGTGTGTGCAATTTGCTTATTAAAGTTGTCACCCTGGGGCAACTGACAAGACTCATCAGTCCTGGAAGACATGTGCTATGACCCCAAGGCAAGTTAAAGCATATCCGGAATATTTTAAGCGAGAAAGAGAAATCTTTTTGTTAAAGTGAAAGAGGACTATTTTGCTGAAACGACTGGGAGAGAAAGGAACTGAGAGAGTGGCTTGTTCCCAGTTTTATGCAGATAGTATAACCATTGCATTCCAAAAACAAAGGCTCCGGGTTAGATGGAGCTTTTCCAAAGAGGGAAATGGATTCCCTCCTGGAAGTGAGGGCCCTTCCAAAGGAAATGGTCAGGGCAGAGGGCAAAAGCTCCAAGGAGAGGTCCCTCACCTGCACACTAAGAGGTCCCTGAGTCGACCTTCTTGAGCACCAAGATCTCTTAGAGATCTAGACAACTCTCCCTCCTCGTCTGCTAATATGGCGGAGACGGGCATGGATGTGGAGGGGCCCCTGGGCACAGATGGCAGCAGCGCTGCTTAAGAGCTGTCTGTGGCCATTGATGCTCAAGAACAGGAGAGCTTCGATTCTGTTCTCCACGCCAGCCAAGAGGGGCAAATGCATGCACCCCCGTGGAAAGTGCCATGGGCCTTTTCTATGTTGGCATCGCTGGCATTCATCGCAAATTAGATGTTAACAGGTTGCTCTCCCTCTGCCTGCCAAACACTGACCCTATTCCGGGCAAAGTATGATCACACATGCTTTATTCATCCATAAGGTAACCATGGCCGAGCTCTCGTGGTAGGTGGCCCGTATCCTGTGACCAGTTCTCACTGACGTGACAACTCTCACGTGCCTCGCTCTGTGCTAGACCATCACAAGTCCACTGCCCTGTTCACACTGCCCTGTTCACACTGCCAGGCTCCTTCACACCCCACCTGGGACCCCACAACAGCTTCCCTTTGGAACTGGAAAGGATTCCAGAATGATACTGAAAACCCTGTGAGGATCATAATACCGGAAAGTTTATAACCAACCAGAAACTACGAAAGAATACTCCAAAAAGTCCTCTTGAATCAGTTTCATCAAATTGTACGGGATATATCGATCCTAATAGGCTACAAGACAATCATGCCCCCAGTTCATTTTCCTCATTAAAATATAAAATAAATAAATAAAAGGCATGGGGTGGGAGGGAATTCACTGTGTGTTTGGCTTTGTTCCTCAAGATCTAGAGCAGCGGTTCTCAACCTGTGGGTCGCGAACAGCTAGCAGGGTCTCCTAAGACCATCAGAAAACACAGATATTTACATTAAGATTCATAACAGTAGCAAATTATAGTTATGAAGTAGCGACAAAAATAATTTTATGATTGGGGAATCACCACAACATGAGGGACTATATTAAAAGGTCGCAGCAGCATTATGATGGTTGAGAACCACTGATCTAGAGGGTTTTTATGCTACTTAGCAATAGAGTTACCTTTAAATGTTTTTGGATTCCAATTCTCCATAAAGCGAGATTAAATAAATAACCTCCGAGGTTCCTAGTCGTTTCATGACTTGTAACAGGTAGGAAACCTTTAATGAAATGCCTCGGACAGTGATGATCAGGGTCCTGGGAGCCAGAGTGGCTCTCTTCTACAACTCAGCTGGGTGAGCCTGGCCAAGGTTAGGACCTTTCCGACCCACCTACAAAGGGGAGGGATTTAATAGATGGATGGTCCATGAGGTCCCACAGAGCACGTAGGCATTGAAAGGCAAGCCGTGGACAACAGGAAGAACAAGTGGAAAGGTGATGGTACAACAGGGAGCTGAGTGACCCCCTCACCAGGGTCAGGGTTAGACCACACGACAGCGCAGAGAGTGCTTCAGGCTAGGTGATACAACTCCTGGTGAAACCCTTATCCTTGGGCAAGGATGTAGAGAAGAGGGAACTCTTGTGCACTGCTGGTGGGAATGTAAATGGTCATAGTCGTTATGAAAAACAGTACAGAGGTTCCTCAAATAATTAAATAGAGCAATCCCATTTCTGGGTAAACAGTGGTACCTCGAGATATGAGTGCCCTAATATACGAGATTTTTGAGATACGAGCTACTTTTGCTTTGAAATACGAGCAACAGTTGAGATACGAGTAATCTCGCGGATCGTCCGGCTGCACACGACCCACCAGTTTACCGAGACTCGAGCGTCTCATAGTTTCCCATGCCTCAAGGTTACGGAACGAATTAAACTCGTATCTCGAGGTACCACTGTATACACAAAAGAAATGAACTCAGTATCTCAAAAAAATATCTACATCCGATGTTTATCACAGCATTAGTCACAATAGCCAAGTTATGGAAACAAACCAAGTGCCCATTAGAAGATGAATGGACAAAGAAAATGTGATATCTATCTATCTACCTACCTATCTATCTATCTATCTATCTATCTTCTTATCTAGTTGAAACGGCTGCTGAACAACCTAGTTATCTTCGGAAAGTCACTTGGGTAACTGTTCTGAATGAGCGTTTCCTCCTGACTAAATGTTTTGGGTTTAAAACACTTGGAAACAGGAAGTCTTCATGGACACCAGGTGAGAAAGTGTCCGGTGGGGAAGAAGGCTGTGATTTTAAAACACATAATTGTAAGGGACAGCAACTGTGGGGAAGTGCCACCGCCTGTCACTCACCCCCTCCCGCCCTCTGCAGCAGCCTCCGCCTGATCTCCTCGCTCCTTTCCAACAAGCCTAGACAGGGCAGAGAATCCTCAAAGCCCAGCCCCAGGCAGTCTCCACCAATCAATCAAAACTGGCACAGGGAATAAAGCCCATTTGCCAACACTGTTGTAGCGGAATAGGCAGAGATGGCCAAGGCAGGAACCGAAATTCCATTCCAGGCCTCCCTAACTTCTCATGGACTTTGGACATACCGTGTTAGCCTCTCCAGAGCTGCAAAACGCAGGGGTTGGTTGGGCAGGGTGAATGCACAGGTCCATTCCAGCCTGGACTTTTATTTCTTTGAATATAGCGAGTGACTTGATATTCCCTCCCTTCTGGACCCACCTCCTTGAGTTCTATGTAGTTGACACTTTGCAGTGTACGGGCGCATCAAGATTTAGGATGTGCTCACAGATGACGTGTGGATCCTCAAGGCAAGCACTCCGGCATTTTATTTATAAATCCGGATCCAGCCTTATTGCCAACATGCAGTGGCTTGAATTCTGAGAGCTGGATCCCCTTGAGTCATTATCAACTTCCGAAATAGGCAGCACATTCCCTCAGCTGGACAGAAAGACGTTTCCGGCTTTACAGTTCATTTTGGATTTACATAAACACATTGGAGTCGAGAAAGCTTCAAGAGTGGTCTGGTGAGGTGACACTCTCAACCCCCTTCTTACCACCCCACCCCACCCCTTTTCCTTCTGCTCTAAATCAGTAATGTTCAATGATCTGCTCTAAATCAGTAATGTTCAATGACTCATCATGCAGTTTCCCTCCTCTCATGCTAAGGCCCCACACACCAGCTTCGTGGGGATGAGTTACCTCCTGGTTATGGTCTAGTAAATCAGAAACCATTCAAGTCTGTTACTTGGTTGCAAACAGACATCACACATCTTTTAAGCCACCTTGAGCATACTTTACCTTTTCCCCGGGGAAAGCACAAGCCTCCATCTATCTAGATGAGAAAACAGCCAAAGAGCAAGTCATCGTGAGAACTCATGACTCTCTGGAATCCTCCCCTTCTCTTCAAGTGGTTTATGCACCGGTAGGGGTTAGGAGTGGAGGTAGGAACTGGAAACACGCATGAAATCAGGTGAGTCCAAAACACCAAGCAGTCCTCAACATCGGTCCCCTGTGCAGGGTAGCCAGTTCAGGTTGTCCTGGTTCTGAAGTTCTGATGGCACCTGAGCTCTGTACTATAGGCCTAAAGGGCAGCCGGGGCAGGACAGGATCGTCTGCCACGGTGATCTGAGTCACTTCTCAGCAACATCTCGGGGTTAACAAGATCACATGTTCAGCTGCTACTTAAAGCCTTGGAGGCACTTCAACCTCTTAACTTGGGTAAGCGTTAGAAGCCTAGTAGGTAGTGTCCAACTCCTCAAAATAACTTGAAGAGACTCTCTTCCATTCTTGGAGTTTCTGAGCATGCCAAGGACATAGCCATGAGTTCTTAGGCCATGACCACTACTATTTTGTTACTAACAAATTACCGTCAAGAAGAGAAATCTCCTCAACTTGCTTTCTTCTAGTCCATTTTTTTCTTCTCTGCTACTTCTAAAACAACATCCTCCTCACTCCCTGAGACAGAAAGTTCGAAGAAAGACTTGAGAAAGATCATCAAATACCTTTTGCAATGTTTGTTCTGCAGCCACTCTCTTGAATGCATGCAGGGTATTTTTGGGGTGCTAGTGATGATAGCTGTGTTGAGGGATAGACAATACACGAAGAAAAGAAATAACAACTCTGCTTTTTTTCTTAGGAAGCCAAAGTGTCTGACCTGTCCAGTTTGGAAACAGGGTCATTTTCCTTTTTTGTTGTGATGAGTGCAGAAAGCAGCCTTAGGAAGGTTATATTGACCACACACATTGCTTTGAAGCAGCATCTTCTTTCCAAGTTCCTTCTACCTCTTGAGGGAATGTTTACTTAGCTGGCCCAGCCATTCATTCAGCCATTAACTGCGCCCTGAAGATCAACTACTTATCAGGAACACCAGTAGAACCCAGATCAGGGTGATTCTGCAGTCAAGGTCATTCTGATTCACAAATGGGTCAGCTTTTAGCTGTGGCCCAGTATCAGAGGCAACAGCTCCAAACCAGGTCAGGCAGACAGCCATATGGAGAAAGTCCTTGGTCAACAAGCACATCTCTTTATTGTTCATAGGAAAACAAAACAAAACAAAACAAAACAAAACACACCCGGAAGCTAACTGGATGGATCAGTAACAAGTCCTTGGTATACAGAAATCAACATAACATCTCTTTGTTTCTGCCAAAGTTGTTAATATGAAAACCTGCATCCAATTTAATTGACGAATGACAGATATTCTGCTAACACAGTCTCTAGGCTGGAAGGGGGGCGGGTGGAGGGTGGGGAGGGTGGGAGGGGAGCGACAGGGCAGTGGGGGGTGATGGTATAGTAAGTAGCCTGCCACCAAGATGACATTTCCCAAACCTAAATCATTTGGTATACAGTACCCTTAAGGTGCCCTGGAGGTACTGAATTCCCGGGAAAGAAAAAAACGAAAGCCTACTCCATACCTCAAATTATTAGCAGTTACAAATATCTAGTTCTGACAGCCATCTCTTTTTCCCTTTCCTACTTCCTGCACAGGAGACGTAAGAGCACGGTGGCTGCCTCTTCCTCTCGTGCCTAATGATACTGAATTCTCAAGAACCGTGGTTCCTAAATTTGGCTTTCTAGGGTCCCACCCTAGACCTACTGAATCCCTCTCCTGTGGTAGAACCTAAATATCTATTTTTAATAACCTCCTTTTTGGTTCCAAGTTCTCAGAGTGATTCTGAAGATCAGCCCGGTTTAGGAATCACTGCCCCATGCCACAATCATGGTGAATTAAAAAAAAAAAATTTTTTTTTTAAAGGAACTGTCCACCCCATCCCGCCCCCATCCCCACATGTGTGGCTCCTCCAACATTTTCGGTATAAAGCAACGAAGAGAACACAACAGCTTCCCCCACTTCACCCAAATACCCGGCAATTAGCAGACTAGACCCACAGATTCTTCACATTCTGAAGCTGTGAAAACAAACACTGGGTGTCTGATGCAAAGTTTGCTCAGCAGCTCCCAAGATTGAGTGGGCTCCGCTATCCATCTGCGTGAGCAAGCCACGGCTGCCGGTTCCAGGTAAAATGACAACGAAGGAGCCTCGGTCTTCCACTCTGGACTCCATCCAACCTCACACAAAGATTGACTAATCCCCTGTTGGCGATACAAAATTAATAATACAAACAAAATCACCTGCCGTTCGCCAAGTCTAATCTAATCATTCCTTGCGGTAATAATTTGACTCAGGATAGTTCAGCTTCAACCTCGGCCCGGCATGCGCAAGGAATGAACGAACGACGCTGGCCTTATGTACAAGGTGCTGTGGGGAGAAATGCAACTCCTTGGAACAGACCGGGATGAAATGTGAGGATTAACATCGGAATTAGTAAACAGGGCCATGAAGAGAAAAGTCGTTTCATTTCTCCATCCACACGCGATTCTGCCTTCACGGGGCCTGCATTCATATGGTCTCGGCTTCAGAAAGGCTTCGACTTTCCTGCTGTTATCCTAGTCTTGCTTTAACACATACTTTATGTTAGAATGCGTTCCAGGAAGCATATGGCAATAGAACTAGGTCAACCATTAACCAAATAACAGGAAACGGCTCTGCAGCGCACACCCTTCAGAGAAGCTTGCTTATTGAGCTGGCTCTTCAGAATATGTCCTTCAGTGAGGTTGAAACTAGCAGGTCCCATGGGTTATTTTTTTTTAAATGCTGCAAGGTCATCTCATACCTAGAAGGCTTCTGCACATACTAGACTTTTCAATGGTCTAAATCATTCCATTGAAACGTTCATTCAAGAACTAAAGTCAAAGGTGAAGAAGCATGTTTTCTGAATCTGATTGAGCGTCTTCAAAGAATGTGACTATGATCCTGGTTCCATGGATTCATTCTTTCAATTTTGTTAAATTGATAGGAAACACTACCTTCTCATCTTTTCTTTCTCTACCCACCTCCCTATATTCCTTGTTTCCAGGCCTTAGTCCTTTTAGACTTCAGAGGTCAAATAAAGTCTCAGAGGAAGCTCTGTCTTCCTTTTTCACATAAAACTACAAATGAGTTTCCTCCAGAACCATTGGCCTTGAATTGCTGAGTATTCCTGAGTTTGAATTTTTCCCTTCCAAACTTTCAGACTCGGTTCTACAAAATCTAACTTTACATCGCCCTGCAAAGTAGTAATTCATTTAGGGCAGCGGTTCTCAACCTGTGGGTCGCGACCCCTTTGGGGTCGAACGACCCTTTCACAGGGGTCCCCTAAGACCATGGGAAAATGCAGATATTTACATCACGATGCATAACAGTAACAACATTTCATGGTTGGGGGTCACCACCACATGAGGAACTGTATGCAAGGGTCTTGGCCTTAGGAAGGTTGAGAACCATTGATTTAGGATCATGCTAGTAAACTACCAACAATCACCCTCTCCTTGGCTTCTTTAGCCCAGATTACATATCCGGCATTCTTATCTGCAAAATATATTTCATATGGATCTTAAGAGTTGGGCAGTTTCCCTTGATGAAGAACTTACATTAACTCTCATTTTTTTAAAGTTAAAACGTCAGTGCCAAATCTCCACTTACTGAAGCCGAATGCCGAACAGGAACTGGAGGAGCACTTATTGTTGAGGAGACACTAAAAGATAATGTTCCGTTTCAGAAATCCAGGTGTATTAAAGGAAGATATTTAAAAGCAGTATGACCTTTTAAAAAGCGCTGGATCTGGTTACGGACTGAACACACGGACCATGTACAGCTAGCTGCCTGGGCACGGTGCGAGGCACTGGCGACACAGGCGAAGGAGGGGAAACCGTGGGCCGGCCTTTCTGTGGCTTCCAGTCTCGTCCCACTCCGTAATTAATGATGAGGCAAACCAGTGGGGTTGGCTTTCAAAGTCGATTTGGCTAAATTTTAACTAAGATCTTTTTTTCCCCTGAAAATAGTCCACAAGGCTTCATGGAGCACCGACATATGGCGCGCGGGACTAGGGGTCAAATGAAAGAGGCTGGCGAGAGTCGTTCATATGGTGCAGAGCCTTTGGGATTCTGGATACCCAGATCCTCCCTCCCAGGCTCTTCTTGGGAACTGCCAGGCTTCTCTTTTAAAGAAGTTGCTTGTATAACCATAGTCAAAACAAAACAAAAACCCAGGACGTCATCTGAGGAATTTAATAAATAATCTATTACAGAATGTTCAAGATAGTACAAACAGAGGGTAAGGCACTTTTTCTTCCCCTTTACAAGATTCGGAGTCATGTTTCATAGAGGAGCACGCTGCCTTTTAAAAGCCACCCTACACGAGGATCCTGCCCGGCCTTTAAGGACAAGAAGCTCAATATATTTGTCAGTCCCACCACTGCAAGCCGCAAGGAACCCCTCGCAGGGATGTCATTTGGACTCCACTGTACCCTGACTTGTCATCAGATAGTCCCTGTCTATACTAAGTGTTCCTAAGGATGGGAGGAAAGGGAATTAGTATTTTTTAAAAAATATATCTTATTGACTTTTTAAAGAAGGGAGAGAGATAGAGAGTTAGAAACACCCATCAGCTGCCTCCTGGGGATGTGCCTGCAACCAAGACACATGCCCGTGACCGGAATCGAACCTGGGACCTTTCAGTCCGCAGGCCGGCACTCTATCCACTGAGCCAAACCAGTTTCGACGGAAATTCGTATTTTCATGTGCCCACTCTACCTCAGGTTCTGCACCAGAGATTTACCTTCACACTCTCATTTATTGCCTACAAGAAGCTTATAGAGTACACTTACCCTCCTCCCTTTTTTCTCCCTCCCCCCCCCAAATAAAGAAAGCGAGGATCAGGGATTAAGCTATTCACTCCAAGTCACACAGCCACTCTCTGGCTACATACCATGGCTCTCACTGCCAAGGTCTTCGTGGACCTCCCAACACCGATAGCACAGGGTTCCTTTCTGTGGGGTCTCTGGACCGGGGGCAAGTGTTCCTTCGAGGATGAGAGCACGCTGCTCCCCCCACAACCTCCAGGCCCCCGGAGAGCAGGCCCTGTGCTCCTCAGAGTGCCCAAACACTGGGGATGGAACAAGGTCAGGCCAGTTCCTAAGATACAAAGCGAGATGAACTCAGTGGGTCCTCCTGCCAATTGCCCTTGTCCTTACTCCTCTGCAGGAGCATGCCAAGGCCTGCCTGGAATGACGCAGGCAAGGGTCACCATGGGTGATGCTATACCCCTCCAGCCTGTTGTTACAAAATAAAAGCTGGGTGCTGAGACAGGCTGGCTCCTGGAAAACCCACCGTCATTGTTTTGTGGGGATCAGGCTTCTTAAAAGAAATCATTTGCATCTGTCAATCTCCACGTGAAACTCAAGAGATACAAAGTAAAGCGGAGCCTAGAGGTAAAAAAGGCCTAGGAATCTGCGGGACCCGATCCACCTTGGAAGGCAAAGTCCTGATGTTTCTGGCTGGCCATTTTCAATTCACAAAGGAGAACAGAATTTTCCCTTTTACCGAAGTGCTGAGGACAAACACATCTCAATAGGGGAATCCAGATGAAGATCCTATTTATGACAGGCCCCAACTTTGTGCCATTAATAAAAATGGACACCCTCCCCCCCCCCACGACAACCACTCTTTCTACTCTTAGCAGCTCCTCCAGACCAAGCCCAGCCAAGCAGGATTGCTGAAATGTAAAGCTACTTAACATAAACAAACAGAGAGGCCACCCTTGGGTTGGGAGATGTGGCTAATTTTAGACGACTGTTTCGTACGGGATGAAATGGAGCCTGGACTTCTCACTGGCTCCATGCAACCCTCGCGCCTACATTTAACCAAACTCCACCTCAACTTTTTTTCCCTCCGCTCTTGGAAAACAAGTGTCGGGGCAGCTGAAAGGAGGAATTCATTCCTGAGCCGGGAGGTCTTCGCACCGGCCGGTCCGCTCCGTGGCCTGCCTCGAAGAGGAATTCGGCTTTTAGGAACATCGGATGCTCAGCCGGGCCTTGCAAGTGTTTCGAGGCTGATCCGCATCCGAGAGTGTTCACTCGAGAGAAGCTGTGAAAATCCTCCTGAACAGGCAGCAGGGATCGAGAGAGCTCTTGGTGATCAAGTGCCACTCCACGGGTCCCCTTCCCTGGGGAAAGCTCTGGAAATACTCCACCCGCCTTGAAGGCACACAGAACAGAGAGTCTCCGACGACGTTACCAACAAGTCACGTATCGTAGGCAGTGGACACAAGAATCCACTTTTCCAAGAGTTCGGCGACTTGATCTCCCTGTCACATAGCTGTGAAGTCCACTGAATGTCCAGCCAAGTGTACTTGTGAATTTCCTCCCCTCTCATGCCAAACGGAGAGGAACCCGGTCCCAGCCTGGTGGCCTGATGTACTTGCCTCATCAGTTTTCAGGTTTCACGAGGGAAAAACAATCTACCCCTTAAACTGGAGAAGCTTTCTTTCCAGAACGAGACAATCCCGATGGCTCTCTCTCTCCAGTTACATAGCAATTATGTAATTGCTAAGCTTCTGCAGAATCACTGGAACCATGCTGCAGCCTTCTCCTGCCTACAGCTGCGGCACAGCGTTCCGAGATGATTGCAGCCTTTGAACGGATGACCGGTCTTCCAATCGGAGCACAAAGGGGTGTACAATGGGATTCCATCTCCAGCACAAAGGCGCTCCTGCCTCGCCAAGCCCTTTCTCCTCCTCCCAGGCTGGGCCGGCTAACTCTTGCCTCTCTGCCCGCCCCCTCCATGTGTGTGGAGTGTGGTTCATTCTGTTTATACACAGACAGGTTCCAAGAGAGGCAGACAATCAGCTGACGCTCTGCCATGAACCATGCACCGGGGCAATCACTTAACACATAACATGGAAGCTCCAGAAGAGGACAAGATGCAAGGAGGGGCGGGAAGATCTCTCTAGGCTTCCTGCACTGGCATGAAATGAGTGCTTCCCTTCCTCCTGCCAGCTCCAATCCTTCATGTTGACATTACACATCCTGTACTGGAGATCCACCCCCATGCTGCCGCTTGCCCAGCTGAATTATCTCCTGCGTCACAGCGGTGGTAACAGAACTGCTGGCTCGGCAGACCTGAGAGCCCCGTTTCAACGCTTAATGCACTCAGCAACTGGACGTTATTACCCGTGCGCCGGGGGCCGGTCTGTGGCCCTCTCAGCAGCCGAGCTATACTCGACCTAACCGTCTGCTAACCAGATGGCTGGTTGGCCTCTTGGGACCAAACTATTAAAACTTTACTTTATTAAAGTCTCTGAAAACGTGGGGACAGTTTACAGCAGCGTGTCTGGTTCATCTCCAACAGGGTTTGCTAAGATGAAAATGACCTAAAAATAACTGGAAACTCTTACTACTTCACACCAACGGAGGACGAGATATGTCGGAGTAAATATTTAAATGAGGGATCTGCCAGATTACGTCCCCCAGCAGCACTGACTACATGCTTAGCAAATTATATTGTAAATATATACAAACAAAGACACGGAGATGCAGGCGTCTACAGGGGGATCCATTCCCCACCACCGCCTGGAGCCACCGCTCACCAACACCGGGCTCCCAGCCATTTACATGCAGCTCAGGACACCATCTCCATCGTAATCACCCAATTACCACAACAAAGGGCCTAACACAACTGACAGAGGTGGGACATCTCCTGGGTTCGACCACCTAGGCACACTGCAAGCCAGCCAGCCAGATAGGTAGGCAAAAGGCGCTCGGCACAGGTTCTGGCGCCTAGATGAACGGACACGTGTTCCTTAAATCTAACAATCCTATAAAACACGTTCTTCCCAGCTCTATCATCATCCCACAACTGCTAACGAGGCGTGCAAAGCCAGGCGGCAGATGAATGGCAAGGAGCAAGCCATCTGCACCAGAGGCGCTGGATGGCCACTAATTGATTACTGCAAGTGAACTGCAGAGGCGGCCTTTATTGGGTCCCTGGCAGGGTGCTGGGTGCTTTATATACACGAATGCCCCTTGGCCTTCGCCAGGGAGAATTCCATTTTAAGGATAAACTGGAGGCTAGGAGCAAATCAGGAGCCTGACCCGAATTAAGCCAATCACCTCTCTACTACTTTGTAGTCGCAAGGAAGGAAGGAAGGACCCCACAATTTGTAAAGGACTGAACATGTGTGAGGGTGGCACTCCCAAATATAGCCCTCAGTTCCAAGGAAACGGGGGAAAAAATCTTTCCACGCCCAGAGCCTTTCAGACATCCTAGGAAGTCAGAGTTTCAGACACTATTGTATCTCTGCACACTTATTCTAAGGAGGGCACTCTAGGTTGTTATAACCACTACCGCACCCAGAGTTACTCCTCCACTCCTTTATAGCTGGGGTCCACCCTTTGAGGCCAAAAAAAAAATCTCTTATTTGAAATCATCCTAGAGATCTGAACCCCAGTAAGTAAATGCATGTCTCTCTCTCTTCCTCAAATGTCTCTGGACACGGTTTTAAAGTGGTGACTGTAAAGTTTCTCATAATTTAAAAAAAAAAACACCTCCTTTGTCTCTGGGAATTTTCAAAATGAATACATGCATAATTCTTCTTGGGCAGTGGTCAGCAAACTCATTAGTCAACAGAGCCAAATATCAACAGTACAACAACTGACATTTCTTTTGAGAGCCCAATTTTTTAAACTTAAACTTCTTCTAACGCCACTTCTTCAAAATAGACTCGCCCCAGGCTGTGGTATTTTGTGGAAGAGCCACACTCAAGGGGCCAAACAGCCGCAGGTGGCTCTGGAGCCGCAGTTTGCTGACCACTCTTCTTGGGTAATCTTTTTTTTTAACAGGTGAAAAATAAATCACTCTCCTGTTACACCAAAGAATCACGTGCGCGTCCTTTCTCTGCTGCTAACAGCACCACCACCACCACCACACACTACCGACCAGGGAGGCCACCGATGTGCTTCTGACTTGGAGCAAACCGGGTTAGAGGAGTCCTGTTAGGCCCTATCAACACCACTTCACATTTTGAAATATCATCTACCCTGAAGGCATTCTAAAATTAGCCTCCTTACCCTGAGATCTCAAAGCATCTGATATTACAGTACGTTGGTTAAGACCAAGTGGACATGGACTATTAAAATAAACACTTGCACCGAGAAGACCAGAAGCAGTTCTCAGCAAGACCAATCCGTATGAGGGAAGTCAAAGAGGCACCCAACCTTTTTAGAAGACAGCGTACCCCGTGTTTTCACTGCCGTGAGTACATTTTCTTAGGAAAGCCATTTTGCCAGAATGATGCCTGACAATAGGAACAGTAGTAATAGCATCTTTCTTCCAGAAAGCTCAGAGAAGTTCAGCGATTAAAAATGTGTTCCCCCACAAGACTTACAGGAATCATTCTGCAAGGCTGGGACAGGCTTTGTTACCATGTACACGTTCTTGTCTAAGAGGACATGACATCAGCCCTCAGGTTGTGCGCAAATCCCCACGGAACACACACACATCGGCTATGGGGTGCAAAAGCTGGAAAAGTCTACCCCAGAATGGGCAACGGCAATGAGCGCTGCTACTCATCAGTTAAGGCAGACGTGGTACGAAATTAACCAGGCAGGATTCAAAACACCGAGTTCAAGACGAAGGATGAAACCATTCACAGCTGGCAAAGCTCGGGGAGAAGCTCTTGACCTCAGTTTCTCCATCAGAGAGGAAGAAAGAAACGATCATTTTTCAAGTACCAATTATGAACCTGGACCTAATACACTTAACAGTTTTTAGATCTATGTCAATTCTACAGATTTTTTAAAAATATATTTTATTGATTTTTTTTTTTACAGAAAGGAAGGGAGAGGAATAGAGAGTTAGAAACATCGATGAGAGAGACATCGATCAGCCGCCTCCTGCACACCTCCTACCGGGGATGTGCCGCAACCAAGATACATGCCCTTGACAGAAATCGAACCTGGGACCCTTCAGTCCACAGGCCAACGCTCTATCCACCAAGCCAAATCGGATCCAGCTTACTCTACAGTTTCTTATTGTCCCCATTTCATTGGGTAGCAAATCATGGGAGCAGAGAAGTGAAGTGACTTATTCAAGGTCCTACAGCTAGGAAGGGACAGAGCCAAATGTCACCCTGGGCTTATATAGGGCCCAAGAGTGTGCTCCACCCACCACGCGTTACTTCCTTAACGAAGACCTCTGCACTAAAAGGTGCAGCTTCACCCAGAAATACGGAGAGAACTCTGCTCTCCTAATATTTCAACAAAATATAAAGTACCTCTCCCAGGGAGAATATATACACAGTTGACCCCTGAAAAGGGGGAGGGGAGCAACTGCCTTCACAGTCAAAAATCTGCATATAATTGAAGTCAACCCTCAGCGTACAGATTTCTAACCACGCATGAAAAAAATATATATATAGATACACGTATATTTACAAATTTATACACACATACCTCTATCTATCTATCTATTTATACACATATACACCCACGTACACGGCAGCCAAGTTCCTAGATGTTCTTCAGACAGTTCAACTGCATTGAAGTGTAGCCCTGGCATGCAAATTTTACGTGCATTATTTCCCCATATAACTCGCATGTCAGAAAGGGAAGGCTGCCAAGTGACAATCTGGCCCAGTGATTCACTGTGTCACACCAACATGTCCACTTCTGACACAGGTTGCTGTTTGTGTTTCCTAGAAGGCCCTGCCTTCATTTGGGAAATAAACAGCCAACAAAACAGCGTCCTCGGCAACGACGTGTTCTTTTTTTCTGGGAGAAGACACTGGAGGCAAATGTCACGCATTTGGGGGAAAGAGGGTAATGTAAAGTGGCAAGCTCTCGCTCTTTATTCCTTAGACCTTAACGATCATGTGATAAGGCAGTATCTTAAACACAGATGACTCTCTTTTCTCTTTCAAGATTATGCCTTATATAGTCAAAGACTTATTCAAATGAATCACATTAAGTCTACTGAGCAGGTTTCGCGTGCTGAAAGACACAATCCAGCCAATTTCGGGTTTTTATGGCTGAAGATTCCTATTTGCTGGTTTATGAATGTTTTCCAGCTATTCGACTCTCAGAACTTTTCTTTCTGTAGACAACAGGCTATACAATGTGTATGGCCATAGACAAAGTAATATTGCTGTCATCCTTCCCACTAACTCGGGGAAATGATGGAGGTGTCAAGAAGGGAAAGGGGACAGCGGGCCACGGGGACATTGGAAATTCACCACCATTCAGAAGTCGCTTCAAAAAAGATCGCTAACACTTACCTGCGCTGGGGGTCAATTTTGGTAATTGTGGCTGACGTCTAGTAACAGGGTTATGAATATAATTATCATGAAGCAGCAACTGGGCAATCATAACCTAATTAGGCCCACTGACTAGATTATCGTTTTCTCCCTAATAAATACGTAACATTTAACACTTGCTAATTTCAGGGTCTATGTGTGATATTCATTCGTATTAACAAGCTACAGCCACAGGTCAGAGAAAGAGAACGGGGGAGGTACTCAGATTCTTGAGTCCACCAAGGGGTTAGAGGATGGATTTCAGGGACAGCTGACATCGGTTCTTCAATACCAGTTCTTTCTTTCTTTTTTTTTTTTTAAATATATTTTATTGATATTTTACAGAGAGGAAGGGAGATAGAAAGTCAGAAACATGGATGAGAGAGAGACATCAATCAGCCGCCTCCTGCACACCCCACTGTGGAGATGTGCCCGCAACCAACATACATGCCCCCAACCGGAATTGAACCCGGGACCTTTCAGTCCGCAAGCCAACGCTCTATCCATTGAGTCAAACCGGTCTTGGCTTCAATAGCATTTCATTCCTCCTTCCCAGCCCACCCCCTCCAAGAGAAGAATGAGTGAAGAGAACTTCCACACAAGTTCTGGACACGATTCTGCTTTCTTAAGAAGCTCGCCATTTTATGTGAGCTGCAGCGCACGGCTTCTTCGCATGACAACGGGATCTGTCTTTGAAGATGTGATTTCCTTTTTTTTTTGAGTAGAATGGAGGCTTCCTCCCCTGGATCTAAGTACAGAAGCTTTAAACATTTACCTCCAGGACATGCTCTGAGGCTTCCTCTCCTGCCCTACCTTCTCAGGAGTATTATTTTCAAATTCAATGTCCTATTCCCAACTGGGTGTCACTGCAGGCGCATGGATAGGAGACCCAATTTACCTTCACTTTTTTGCAAATCCCCTGAGGGGAGTCTGGGTAGATTTCTCTTCAAAGAAGTGAGAGGGAGGCTGCAAAAGCAGGCTGAGGGCTGGTCTTGGAGAAAGGCTAGTGTGAGGGAGTGTCTCAGAGGGGCTAGGCACCACTGACCGGGGTCTCAGTTGATGCTACTACCTAACACTTAGTGGAGTCCCTATTGCTCTTAAATTAGAAATCCCATCTGGACAACCACAAGCTTCATATAGGTTAAATTTTACTCTCTTCAACTATGGAGTTATTTTTTTTTAAATATATTTTATTGATTTTTTTACAGACAGGAAGGGAGAGGGACAAAAAGTCAGAAACATCGATGAGAGAGAGAGACATCGATCAGCTGCCTTCTGCACGCCCCACACTGGAGATGTGCCCGCAAGCAGGATACATGCCCCCCAACCGGAATCGAACCTGGGACCTTTCAGTCCGCAGGCCGATGTTCTATCCACTGAGCCAAACCGGTCTCGGCTGGAGTTATTTTTTTATTCTGAGCAATTTCCCCCATATCTTAAGAGAACAATGGTTTTAGTAAGTTTAGTAGATACGAATGACAGGTAAAAATGGGTGACTTGGTGGCCTTCTTGAACACTTTACATACAAGACACATGCTTAGCCTCCTCCAAGGACCTGGGTCTGAGCCTGTCGGAACAGTTCCATTAACAAAATTAAGATTTTATAAAAACGACTACTAGCTGCTTCGAGGTTAAGAGAGTCTAGTCAGCAATTAATGCCCAATTCCCTGTCTCACAGAGAAGCTACTGTCCTGAATATCACAGGGATAGCTGGACCTGTTCCATCTCCCTTAGTACATCTTGTTACTCTATTATGGGCATCTGTGGTCACCCATGAACAGCAGCTTCCTTACTGTACTGTGATGTTTCAGGGAGAAGCAAATAGAACCAAAACATTCATCATGTCTCCATGGTCTAAATAGAGCACATGATGATCGCTCAAGGGCGTGGGGGACTCTAGCACCCAGCCTTTGAAGAGTATCTGCACTGTTTTCCCAAAATTAATGGAACTAATTTTCAAATATGTCTGTGCAGCTTCTGAAAAACCTTTTCGTGTCTACAGTCACCAGAGCTAACACGGCACTGAGACCTTTAAAAAGGGGCCCTAATGGGGCAAAAAAATCAGATACTTCTCTATTAAAAAAAAAAAAGTCATACAGTATATCTTCCGGCCACAAGACAGGTGCTCTTTTTAAATATCCACATGTAGAACTACTTTGCACCACTAAGCTTGACACAGTACAATTTAAAAATAGTTATTCTCTAAATTTCTTCCTACATGGTCTCTTGCTTCTCCCTTCCCCCTGCTCCGTCTCTGTAACTCAGAGGAGCACAAAGAGGTACTCCTCAGTTAAACACACTTTGTCAAGCTATTACAGTAAGTTATACCTCTCATATTAACTAATATATCACAATTAATTTTCCATTATGCTCAGATTTCCTTCCAGAACACTAGGATATATTCCTGGCATAAGCAACTGGAAGAGATAAACCATCAGGAACATAAGCTATTAGCATACTAAGTAATAACCAACGCCAGTTCCCACCAGCCAAGAGCCAGGAGGTAATTCCCCCACCCCCACACCCTGTGGCTCCATGACCTTGGGTAAATTACCTCCCAAACCTCAGTTTTTCTCTACCGTCTGAACAGTCTCTGGTTCATATTAAATGTTAAGTAAGCATCGCCTAGTATTCCTATGCACTATTAGTCACTCCAGGAGGAGAAATAGCATTTTGTTGAAGGTCCATGGGGTCTTCCCACTCTACAGAGGAGTTGGCAGCATTTTTTGAGGAAGCAATCATATTTATTCTCCTTACAGACAGTAATCTTACCCACTATTAGAAGAAACAATATTCAACTGACAGCAGAAGAGAGAAGCTCTTTGCAGATGAATTCTGACATTCAAATGAAAATGGTCTCTTCCATACAGATTCCTTCCCCAATGATCACTACTGAATAATAATTAATAGTCTCTGAGAAGATCATTTAAGATAGAAACCATTGAAGAAAAGGTTCTGTCTGATAAGTACTTGTAATTGAAATCTTTGCATAATATACACCTGTTATCTATTTTGGGCCATATTTAGTCTATAACCTAGTGTTCAAAAAATTGTTTTAACTATATTTTTATTGCTTTCAGAGAGGAAGGAAGAGGGAGAGAGAGAGAAAGAGAGAGAGAAAGAGAGAGAGAGAGAGAGAGAGAGAGAGAGAGAGAGAGAGAGAGAGAGAGAGAGAAACATCCATGATGAGAGAGAATCATGGATCAGCTGCCTCCTGAAAGTTCTCCACTGGGAATGGAGCCCACAACCTGGTCATGTGCCTTTGACTGGAATCGAACTTGGGAACTTTCAGTTCGCAGGCCAACGCTCTAGGACACTGAGCCAAACTGGCTAGGGCTTATCCCACAGGAAGGACCCTTACATCAGGTCCAATCCGGGCTGAGTGATTGATGCTTGATTGACGACCAACTGGTCACAACACAGAGGGATGATGTAATTAGGGATTGGAATAGCTAAACATTCAAGACCACAGTGGCCTTACTTTGGATTTTAAAATTCCACGATTGGATTGACAGGGCAGCCTGTGATCTGTGGCTGAAGCAAATGGCTAAACCCCAACTGGACAATAAGTCTATTCCTTTCCCCTCTGAAATAAGCATGTCTTGGTTCTTCATTTCTTGCAACACCCAGAGCGTAGGTCGAGAAGCTCTATGGATAACTTTAGAGAGGACTATCACATTTTCTTCCCATTAATAATGCAGCTATTGACCGCTGTGCTCTAGTCTCTACTTCACTCATTTTCCAGGAAAATCTCCACCCAGGCCTGCTTACCCAGTTCTCCTTCCATCTGCCCTTTATCAGAAAAGCTGTACTTGTAACCCCAAAGTCACATAAATTGTCTTCCCAGCCCAATTCTTTTTTTTTTTTTTCACAATAAGAACAGACCTAAGAATGTGGGTCTGAGCACTGGTCTTCATATTTCACATGCAATAGGTACCAAATTACAAGGTCTTTTTCCACCGGCTTTATTGTTTTCTTAAAAGCAATGCCTTTTATTCTTCCTGAAGGCTCTTCCCAGTGGACAGGCCTCTTCTATTTTCGCTTGTCAATCATTCCCCCCTGCCTCTCTTCTTTTCCTTGTCCCATCCAAGCGGTCTCTCCTTCCCAGCAAATTTCCACCACGTAATTATGGCAAGGCTTCAGCCTACTTTTCTGTTAGCTTAACAACCCTGTCTATTTTCTACTTGTGCTGATGCTACTGTTTGCTTTTCTGACGGGCTAATCCGTGTATCCTTTCAAGGCCTAACTTCCCCTACCATGATAGCAGCTGGAGCTCTAATTCACAGGTGCCTTCCAAAGCTTTTCATTAACAATAGAAATGAGATGGTTTATAAACCCATTTCTTAATCTGCAGGTGAGTATTGGAACCTTTGTGCGGCAAACATCTTTCAAGTATCCCACATTGTGCCACGGCACAATTATTTTCTGAGTAATAAGTACAATGTTAGAGGCACATTTGTAGTGTTAAAGGGAAAAATGTTTCCTCGGAAATCAGCTCCCCCGACCCCTGGCATTTTCCCAGCTCCAGAGAGAAGCACCCCAGCTGACAGGAGCAAAAAAAAAATGAAGAATAATGACTTTTACTCTCTTCCATTCTGAACAGGGAAGAGAAGAATTCCAAAATCTGAAGGCCTTAGCTCATGTTCTGGTTCGACTGGCCAGACGAGGGTTTAGGGAGTGAGTGTGGCCTCCCCCAGCTGGGCTCTGTGGCAGCTAAGCCTCTCCACAAATCCTGGGCTTAATTACTTCTGACACAGTTGTCTGGCCTGGGCCTCCAGCTTCTTTTGTGCAAAAACCCATCTGAAGTCAACGGTAAGTCCTTGCTTACTCATCTCGGTTAAGTGCTTAATTTCCAACTAAGTGATCCTCAAACTTTGAAATCAGGAGCCATTGATTCCTCATAGAATTTTTCCTTGCACGGTCTTTTGTTTAAAAGTCTACTCAAAAAAACCTACCAAGTAACTTTCTGAACTAAGCGATCTTAGTCTCAAGAATTTATTCTTGAACAAACAAGTGAACTATCAACCTTCCCTTCGCCCCTTCACTCTGCTCTTTGAACCAGTGTGGGGCTAAGAGGTGGACAGGCGCAGAAGTATTTTATTAAGATCCAGAAGCAACATGCAATGAACTGCACAAGCAAACCCATGAAAGCAAGCAAAGCGACACCGAAATAACCATGACGTGGCACAAAGAGAAACCTTCCATCCAAGGATAACTCCAGAAAAAAAAAAAAAAAAAAAAGGTCTCCAGCTAGGAATTAGTAGGAATGCTTTGAAGACACCAAGTAATCTGCTCACCAGAAATGAAAAGACAATGCAATCGCAGGAGAGATCATACTGGTGCCCTCTTGTACCAATACCCACGCTACTTGTCTTTCCAAACCCTGAAAAATGCCAACTCTGTGTGGGAGCCAAAGACTGAAAATCTTCTGTATGCTTCAATCGCTGAAGACAAGAGCTCTTAGGAAGTAGATAAATTTGATGATAGTATTTCCAAGCAGAAAATGTCAATCCAAAACACTTCCAATTGACTTCCTATTTATCAGCGGGTGCAGTTCTCAAGATACAAAGTTCAAGGGGACAAAAGATTCAGAAGAGCTTCCTAGTCAACAGCAAACACCACCTCAAGTCATACAAATCCATTTCCCCTTTGGAAAAACTTCTTCTGGCGGGTCTTAGAAACCCAGGAGACAGTTCAATTTAGGGCTATCTTTTCTCTAATAACCCCATCTCCCCAACTTTGTTCCCCCCTTCAGTACTGGCATGCAAACCATGCTGTTTTAACTTCTTTCCTGTTCTCCCAGTTCTTCTGGAACATTTTATTTTCGACAGTCAACTCATTTGGAGGAGTGCCACACTGAGGTTCAACTGTTTATAGCGTTAACTGTGTTCCTGCCAGAAGTCCACATCCAGTACTACCTTCTCCGGACTGCCTCCTGGATTGAGTATTTATGCTTTGGTTTGGAAGAAGCTTAGAAAATGTGGAAACTTTCAAACATCCCACTTGTCCAAGGGGAATCAGAAATGGAAACCCATTTCACCCTTCCTAAAGGACTGACCCATCTCTCTCTCTCTCTCTCTCTCTCATGGTTAAATACCGCTCGTGTTGTTCAAAAGTCCTGTTAAGGGTGCCTTCGTGCAGAGTGGGGAATGACAAGTAGCTAGCCATTGGTCTGCAAGGGAGAACTGGGCTCCTAGAAGGTGCGTGGAGGGCACGTTTCTGGATGAGTACAGAACACTGGAAAATCACCAGTCATTGTTTTAGACTGGATTTCACTCTCTTGGACTTTCATCAGTATTACAAAATGGCATCTGTGAAAGAAGCCAACTTAAGCCTGTACCATGTTGCAAAATAGATTCTCAGAGTCCAATTGTGGGCACTTTTGTAAGCTGCAATTGACCCAGACAAACTTCCAAAGAAGGGCATTTGAAAAGGGCTCCCCAGCCCTGGGTGACAGAACTAGAGAGGAGAAGAGGACAGTGAAAAGCACAGCTACAAATCCAATAGCTAAAACCTGACTGAAAGTCACATGAGTAAAACTGGCCTCTGGAGTGTCACTTCTAGAAGTGAAACCATGTTCAGGCCAGGGTTCCCCAACATGTTAAATTCAACTAACACTAATGTATGATGAGTGTCTTGAGATGGTGTTTCACAAACAGTTATAATCACGTGCACTGGGGCAGCAGAAAGGGTACTGGGTTGGGAGTCGGCCGACCTGAGTTGTAGGCCTGGCTTTGTTACAGCTGAACTTTCTGACCTTGGGCAAGTCGCTTCAAGTCTTGGTGCCAGTTTCCTCTTCAGTAAAATGCAGAGAGGGAGGGGGAGATTGGAAGTTGATGATCTCTCTAAGGCCCCAAACAACTAGCTTCTCCATTATAAGTTCTAACTGGTGAATCTTAAATACTTAATACTCATCACTTATGGGGTATCTCTTTGTCAGTGTTTACTGTTAATTTCTACTTGGGAAATATTTTTGCCCATCGCCCAAAAACCGCAGCTTCATCTGGGTGCTTCCTAGAGTTCTTTCATATTATAATAAATGCCTCTTTTCTTTTCCTTTCTTCTTCTTCTTCTTTTTTTTTTTTAAGCAACCTTCCCCAAACTAAGAATTGTGACTTGTGCTATTAAAAGAGCTTAGAACTTCCCATTTCCTTGCTAGGGCTAAAATTAAACTGTCCATTCCTTAGGGCCCAACATAACATCTGCCAGATGTCTTGGCATATCACACAAGAAGAGGAATTTTGTTCTAGCACTATCTCTTCTCCTCTCTGTTTTCTCATAATCAATTAATAGGTCACCAGCTAATGTTTCTCTCAAGGCCACCAACTTCGTAAGTATGTGAACCTCACCAAAGATACTTGCTTTCACACACACACACACACACACACACACACACACACACACACACAGTGGTCCCACACCCCTTAGTTCACTAGATTTTTTAGTGCCAGATCCTGGAAATATTGTTCCCCACTTCTTTTGAATTTCCTTAGTTCCCATGTACCAATCATCCACTTATACACTCCTGTGAGATCCTTTGCAATCTGAGTTCATTATTTACATATTTCCTAATTTGTGAGTGTGGTATTGTGAAATAGCACCTCTGTTCTCCAGTCATCAACTTGAAACATTCAATACAGCTTTGTCAATGCTCTATCCCATCAGGCAGTGAACTATAAGTCTGATGGAAGCACACACCGCAAAGAAGGTAAGGAAGGTTACCCTTAACCAAAAACACAAACACAAACAAAAACACCCCACTCGACACCAGGGAAGAATGCAAGATAGACTAGACTCTATTAAACTCCATCACACAAAACACAGAACTCTTTCCCTAGGCAACTTGACCATTCTTTCAGGAAAACTGACCACAAGTGCTCAAGTCCATTAGTAGAGTTGGATTTCTTTTTCCTCTACTGTCTTCTGGAAGACTCCTTAGAAAGGTTTTATATACTTATATATATATAAAGTTTATGTAGAAGTTGTCTCTAACTCCCAAGAATGGGGGAAGAAACAAGTCCTCGGGGAATGCGATCAATGAATCAGATGGACATAAATCCAATATGAGCAATACTATGGACTACAAAGTTCCAACAGAATATTTTTTAAATGACAGTCTGTATCATAGCTCACATGTATTTCTTCAGAATGATTTTTCTTGATGACATGTGAGTTATGGCAAAAATTTGCATAATGAGTCTCATCCACGATTTGCCTCAAAAACGAAAAGGATCTCTAAGCTTGGACATCAAATGAGGATGTCCAACTTGACACTCTTTTTAATTCTCTCATAATGGTTTATCCAAGATACTTGTCCCATTTCAAGTGTATATTCTAGATAAACACAAGAAACTATCATGTGTGTGATATTATGGTACTTCCCATACTGATGAAGGGAATCAGAGATGGGATGGGTCTGTTAGGTAAACTGTTAATAAAACATTTTCTCAAACTCCACAAATGCCTCTTAGACACTTAATTCTTTCCTTCCAGAAAGCTCATCTCTATAAGGCTGTCTGTAAAAACACTAAAACATTTGGTTGTAAAGTAAAGAACTGTGGTTAAGTCAAACTGCTGGACTGGCAACCAGTTTGTCAGATTTTTTTCTCCAAGTGAAATAAGTAATTAAGCAGTTGTCCTCAACAACAAAAAAAAAGATACTATGGAAGTTTGCTTCAAGATCAATGTATAATGTATTTGTGTTTACATAAACATATCTGGTAAATTAGATGCAAAATTATCTGGTAATTACTTTCCCAAATAACTCCTTATTCCATTGCATTTGAACTTCTTGAGTTGGAGCATGCAGCATCTTAACATGCACTACGAAATTTAAATAAAACATTGATGACATTCCACTTAAGAGCAAAAGCAACGGGGCATCAAAAGATAACATTCAAAAAATGACTAACAAAAGGTATGATTCCACGTAAGATTTTTAAAGTGCTCTTGGAGAGGCCTAGGTTTTGAAGAAAGACGCAGAGATCTGAAGAGAAGTATTTTCAAATGAGCATGCACATTAATTGAAAACCACACATCTTCATCTGCAAAAAATCAAGGATTTACTTCATTGACCAGGGACAATTATCAGCCACAGAACCATGTGTTTCCCCCTCTCCTTTCACACCCCTTGGAAGAACAATAACCCTCAATTAGTGACACAACAGTTTGGTTTGAAAAATGTGATGTTGTCATATACAGCACTGTGCATTCACTGAATGACACTGCTACCAGCTACTCAACAGAATATAATTGCATCTGGAATCTAAAACCACTTCAATATGCACAGAAATACTGAAGGCACAGGGAACTTCACACACACACACACACATACACACACACACACGCACACCCGCACACACACACGCAAATCCGACACATAATGAGAAAGCAAGAAGAAAGCTGGTATAAGTCGCTCACCAATGTGCTCCTTGTTTGTGTTGAAGCTGGTACCTCTCTGTCTTCCTCCTTGATTGAAACAAGGTCTAATCAGCCTCCTTACAATACATTAATTGGTTCTGAATCTCCTCCAAGTTCTCACTCCATCCTGGAGCCCTCCTCCTCACCTATCTTCTTCAACAGTCCATCTAAAATTCTTCCAACATCTTCCCTCATCCTCAAGATGGCTACCTTAACCTAATGGAAAAGCAACATCTTCATGGTTGGCTTTTGTAAAATCCTCAAGCATTTCAGGATTTAGGTCTTTACTTGGATCAATTACACACATTCTCTAGAACTAATCTGTGAAGAACTCCAATCAATGTGTGTGGGCACTGAGATAGATAGATCCTTTCTTCACATCCTCCTCCTCACAAAATGTCTTCCTAGAAGACTAATAAATTCCCACTGTCTTTCCCCCCCCCACACCCCCCAATTAAAAAGGTGTAGAGACCTAGACATAGGTTTTCTCAACTGACATAATCTTTGAAAAAATTTTGTTTCCATAGTGACACTGCTAAGAAGACATTTGATATTTGTGGAGACTCACAGTACTTGAGAACACAGAAAGAAAAAAAAAAAAACCCAGCAGGATGGAAGGGAAGGGGGAAAACAAAGGAACTAAAGGAAGGCCTGACACACACACACATGGAACCACCTGAAGAGAAACGTGGACCCTGGAGAAACTGGCACCAGGAAGACTTCCTCTGAGATCTTTGGAGGATTTGTGGTTGGTTCTGACTCTGTTTTGCTTTGTTTCTCCCCAGAGATCAACCCACACCAGACAATAAAGTCTTGCGATGCATCAGAAACGTGATGATAGCCAAGCCCAGAACTCCATAATCTCAGCTGAGGGCACCACCGTCTCCACAAGGAGGACAGTCACCGTTTCCTGGGGGGACTTTCGGGAGATCTGCAGCAGCATGAAAGTTGCCCGAGGACCTCGGTGGAAAATTGTTTAAGGCTTTTTTGCCTTGCCTTTCCCTGAAGGAGGTCAAAACCCTTCAGGTCCACTCAAAAGGGGAAGAAAAAAAAAAAAACAACACCTAAAAGTTTACTTTAAAATGGAAACAAACATCTCAATAACTTGTGAAAGCACTCCTTGGGTGGGAGAAAAACCTGGGCAGCCCTTGCAAGCCCCTCACTTCCTTGTGCAATGAATAAGACGGTGAGGAACCACCTCAAAGACTTCCCCCAGGAAAAGGGGAGAAGGAGGAGGAGCAGGCAGGCAAGCCTCCTCCTCCTCCTCCTCCAAGCCATCCCCAACAGAGCTTCAAAATGGAAAACATCCATAATTCCACAAAAAAACACTTCTCCTCTCAGCTTTGTCTCCTCCTGGAAACTCGCTCTCCTCCATTTTCTGGTGGAGTTGCAACATGACAGGGCTTCTCTTACCTGACTCAGTTCCCAGCTCCCCAAAAACCAAACTAGTCACACACTTCCTCCCCCTAAACCTGCAAGCCACCACCTCCAGAAACAAAACCAAAGCAAACCAAACAGCCAACACAACACAGACACACTCACTCAGACACAGCCTCCCCTCCCCAACCCCTGGCCCCCCGCCCCCCAAACCCTGGGAGAAAGCCCCAACTGGTTGTTGGTCTTTTCCCATCCCAGGCGCGTGCTTAAAAAAAAAAAAAAAATGAAACTTTTTTTTTTTTTTTT
>PVJN01021845.1:0-34131 GCA_004026805.1 Lasiurus borealis
TCAATTGTTAACTTTGACCAAAGCTATCTTGGGAGGCGGTGGATTAAACAAAGGGTAGATTCAAGCACATTATAAATGCCGTTAGTGAGCAGTGGGGAGTCATTCAAGGATTCTGAGCAGAGAAAAGATAAAGCCAGCACTTGGCTGAGGAAGGAAGTCCTGGCAGTCCCGTCCAGAGTGAAGTGGAGGTGACGTGGCCGGTACTCACATCTGCCCCGGTGAGAGGTAAGGAGACCTGAGCACCTGGGATGGAGGGGAGAGAAGTGAGGGTTCTGGATGAGGTCAAACAAGCAGACCTCAGACTGATGGGAGGCAGAGCCAGGGACAATCACGGCTTCGAGCCTGAGTGGAAAGGAAGAAATGGGAGAAGGACCAGGTCCGCAAGGACCAGACCACCACGTTTCCTGACATGGACAGTGTGAGGGGCTCTCGGGTCTCCCAGGTGGAAATATTCATCCAGTCAACAATCATAGACTAAAGATGGAACTGCTCCCAACAGAATGAAGCTCGAGTGAGAAACTGAGTCTAGGATATCCCTTGATTCTGATGTAGTCGGTTGAGATGGGATCTTTGGGGAGGAGGAAGAACGGCACAGAACAGCATTAGCATACAAAGGGTGCTTTGTGTCAGAAAGCATGGATTCTGGGAAAATTTGACTTATTTCTAAAGTCCAGATGCCACCAGGAAAGACATGAGCCAATTTATTTTCCCAGTCCTTAATAAGAAATAAAAATGAGCTGCTGTGGTTTAAGCGTAATGGACATAGAGAAATTTACAAACTACTTCAAAACAGAGCGTCATGTACACCATCCTCTTCAGATTTTTAAGATTAGCAGAGGTCATAAGATTCAGTGACATACCTTCCAATTATTTCTGTATTATCTGATCATACTGGGAACACCTTGATTCTTGCTTCTTGATCTGGATTTCCAACTCCAAAAAGCACAACTTGCTTTGTGGCTCAAAGCAAGCTAATGGGCTAATGGGAGCAAACAAGAAGCTATAGGATGAACACTGAGAATTAAAGATATATATATAAATAGACTTGCACAGGAACACGTAGCTACACAGACATACCCAGAACTCCAATTTCAAAAAAAAAATTATATTTTTATTGTGAAAAAATAAGTCATATACTTAAAAAGTACATAAAGACATATGGATAGCTTACTCAATGTCAAAGCAGACACATATACAATTATCATCTAGGCTGAAAATAGGGACTTTTAAGTCTGGCACAGATTAAAAGTCTGCTATATATGCATTTTAATGATTGTTGAGGGATATATAAACATTTTCAGTGGTGCTCTGGAATTCTCATTCAACAAATATTTATTAGATGTTAGCCATGTGCCAGGCATAGTGCAAAGTGCTGAGACCATATCGGTGAACTAGACAGAGCTACACACCCCACAGAGAGCTCACAGTCTTTTAGCCAACAGGAAGCTAACGCCACAACTAGTCACATCATTGCAGTTGTAATCAGAGCTGCCCAGGAGAAGTGAAGAAGCCAGAGGTGGGTACAACGGGGCCTGATGGGGCAGGAGGCACAGCTGGGAAAGCTTCCCCTAAGGAACTGGCTATTGGGCTCAGAGCTGACCATGGGCAGGTATCAGGTGGGGGTGTCTGGGCCTCAGGGACAAGGTGATCCACCCACCCCAGTTTGCCACGGGCTGGCCTTGTTTTAAAACTTTGAGTTGGTGTCCCAGCAAACCCCTAGGTCCTGAGCAAATCGGAATGGTTTGGCCACCCTAGAGGGATGGGCCCGTGGACCAGGCTGGCAAATCTGAGGGCCGGGTAGATGCTGGTCACCTGGAGGGCAGAGGCTGATGAGAACTTGCCAGCAGGAACCTGGTGATGGGGGTCCAGAGCTCCCAGGGCCTAATAGGGCCTCCGCTGGAAAGACAGCAGGGGCCACTGGCAGGTTTTCACTGGGCAGAACGACCTGAGGTGGTGTGGGATTCCTGCACACAGTACTCCCGCTGTGGGGGAGACCTTTATGCTCCCAACCCCCTGCCTCTCTCCCTGGACCTCTAGTCCCTCTCTCCCTTCCTCTCCATCCTCTGCAGGAGGTGGCAGCCCTCCCAGGCTCAGCTTCCCCCAACTTCTGTTTCAGGCAGACGCCAGACTCGCTGGAGGACTCAGGAGGCCTTGCTGGTGAGTTGGCAACGATGCAAAGAAAGTTCCTGGGCAGGTGTCTAATCAGCACACAGGCACAACTCTTATTTTATGGGGCCTCTGCTTTTTCTCCGTCATCCTGGTGTAGACTGTGAATTCATCTCCTGCTTCTACAATTAACCCTCAAGCTGCATGTGATGGGAGCTCGGTGAATGCTTGCTGAAGGTTGGGTACTTTTTCCTTGACTGGCCTCATCTCTAAATCCAGATAGTTTCCCTCAAATAAAAATGGTTTTCATGCCCCGGCCAGTTTGGCTCAGTGGATAGAGCATCAGCCTGCAGACTGAAGAGTCCCAGGTTCGATTCTGGTCAAGGGCATGTACCTTGGTTGTGGGCACATCCCCAGTAGGAGATGTGCAGGAGGCAGCTGATCCATCTTTCTCTCTCATTGATGTTTCTAACTCTCTAACCTTCTCCCTTTCTCTCTGTAAAAAATCAATAAAATATATATTTAAAAAAAATAATAATGGTTTTCATCATGGTAAGTGGCCCTGAATGGTATGAGTGGATGGTTTGCCGTTGTTCTCAGGTTTGCTGTTATTTCTACAAAATTCTGACAGAGGGGCTTGGGATGAAGGCAAGCTTCTGCAACTTAGCCAGGCGCTGCATCCAAAATACTATTCCCCACTTCCTCCTGTTCATGCTCAGGCCCAGTGTCTTCCCAAAGCCAGCGGGACTGAGCGGGGGCTTGCCTTGTCTTGTATTTAGGGAAGGGAGGGTCAGGATCAGAGCAATGCTGACAGAGCAGGCGTTCTCAGCCCAGCCTTCCTTGCTCAAACCCAGGAGAGACTTTCCACTAGTGTCCGTGGCTGAATTCTAGCACTCTGGGTCCAGTGGTCAGAGTTTCTTAGGTAATTTGACATCCTCACCATGATGCTGGAAGTATCCAAAGGCCTCTGTAGGTTTTGAACTTGGACTAGTCCAGACCTCTGCCTTTCTAATTGCATGTGATGCACACACACACACACACACGCACACACACACACACACACCATATCCCATTTGACTTCCTGCCCAGGCTCCTGTCAAGCAGCCATTAAGTGACCGTCCTCTTGGCTGGGCTGCTCCAGTCAACGTCAGCTCTGCAGCAAAGGCCCTGGTACCCACCCACTGGCCACTTTGATGAAGAGATGCTGAGCTCCCTCACTGGCCTCGCATGACCAAAGACCCTCATGGTCTGCTCTCCTCCAACCTTCCCTCCAGGTGAGGCAGATCAATCATAACCAGCCCCAAAACATATTCTCGCTGTTCTTAATCTGAGTCAACAAAGACAAGCCAAGATTTTTTTTCTTTGCCATTATCAAGGAGTTAATGGTATGAGGGCTTGGTGGGGTTTTAAAGTATAGCTGAGTATGGATCTCTTCAAGCAGGAGGAGTCATCTGGAACACATTAAGGGTGGGGCAGCCAGGGGTGATTTTGTCCTGATTACTCTGCCAGCACACATTCTTTTCTTTTTCTTTTTTATTTCAGATTGCAAGGCGAGGGGGCAGGGGTGAAGGGGGGAGAGAGAGAGAGGAAAAACATCAATGATAAGAGAGAATCGTTGATTGGCTGCCTCCTGCATACCTGCTACTGGGGATCAAGCCACACACCCAGGCATGTGCCCTGACCAGAATCAAACCTGGAACCCTTCAGTCTGCAGGCCGACACTCTACCCACTGAACCAAACTGGCTAGGGCTACCAGCACACTTTCAAACGGAAGCAGTGACTTGTCTGAGCCACTCCCAGAAGACTCACTGCTACAGCAAATGAACCCACCCTCAGCCTGCAAAAGGCTTCGTTATCACTCAGCAGAGTTCAGCTGTTGCTGGTTGAAGAAGAGCTTTTCTCCGGTTAGTGGTTCAGAGGCCCATGTTCTTTTTCTTCCGTGGCTCCATCTGCCTTGCTTCTCAAAGAGTGGTCTGGGTGCCACCAGCCCTGGCACCCCAGGGAGTGTGCTAGAAATGCAAGATCTCCGACCCCACCCTGGACCTACTGACCAGCCCTGCATTGTAAGATCCCCAGGATGTGGGTGACCCAAGTGCATAGAAGCTGAGAAGCTCTGCCCTGGAACCTCAGAAGCCTCTGCCTCCAGATAGCGGGACAGGAAAGAGGGATGGAGTGTGCACAGCCCCATCTCTGCTTCATTTAAGTCCCACCTATAAATGACAGGTCACCCCCAATCCCACTCCATCCGTGAGAACTAGTCATGTGGCCACAACTGGACATGTTGTTCCTGGTTGGGCAGCTATCTGGCAGCTACCACTTCCCAGGATGGAACTGGGAGGACAGACTTTGGTGGACAAGCAGCCATTTCCGACTCACAATATTTTTTGTATTTTTTCCGTGAGAAGACAAATTTCCCCTTCTCCCCTAGAAACTGCCTTGGAGTAAGATGACAGGGGAATCTTTCCAGTTTCCTTTGAGGTTTTTCTGTGGGTTCCCACCCCCAGCTTTACTAAGGAATAGTTGACAAATAAAATGATGTATGTTTACAGTGTACAATGTGTTTATTTGATGTACATATCCTTTGTGAAATGTTCAAGTTAATGAACACATCCATTGCCTCACATAGCTCACTATTTGTGTTCGTGGTAAGAACTGCTTCCAGCAGATTTCAAGGATACGCACCGTGTTGTGAACCAGAGCCGCCAGCAGCTCCCTTTGTGAATGAAGCTGGCCCACCTTCTCCGCCTTTACAAAGGGGCCGCATGGTCACTGCAGTTCACAATACGCTGTTGGATATTTGACGTTTGCTAGGAGTAGATCTGTGTCCTCACCACACACACCTCCTCAGTGAGCAAGCAACCACAGGGAGACACTGTTGTGACAGCAAATACTAGGCCCTGCACTACATGTGTGGGCAGAGGAGAAATAAGCAGGACTCTATTAACAGAAAACTTTTTTAAAATATATTTGTTATTGATTTCAGAGAGAAAAGGAGAGGGAGATAGAAACATCAATGATGAGAGAGAATCATTGGTTGGCTGCTTCTTGCACACCCCATACCGGGGATCAAGCCTGCAACCCAGGCATGTGCCCTACCCAGTAATGGAAGAGTGACCTCCTGGTTCGTAGGTGGATGCTCAACCACTGAGCCACGTCAGCTGAACTGACAGAAAACTTCTTTATGGTGAGACTCCCAAAATCAAATATGTAGGCTCTGAACAAGTGCAGAAGTCACACTGAAGGGATTGTAAGAGGAGAACATTTGGTCAAGGTCAGGAGCAGTAACAAATAGTGAGGAAATTCGCATTTGATTAGCATGAGCTGTGTGTCCAACACCTTCACATATGCTGTCCAGTTTTATCCTCACAAATATTCTACCTACTCCTCCAAAATACTGCTTTGGTTAAGGTCACGCTGTCTTATTCCAAGACTTATAAAGCTACACAGAGTGTCTCAACCTTGACACAATTAACATTTTATTTTTTTAAATATATTTTATTGATTTTTTGCAGAGAGAAAGGGAGAAGGATAGAGAGTTAGAAACATCGATGAGAGAGATACATCAATCAGCCGCCTCCTGCACGCCCCCTACTGGGGATATGCCGCAACCAGTATACATGCCCTTGACCGGAATCCAACCTGGGACCCCTCAGTCTGCAGGCCAACGCTCTATCCACTGAGCCAAACTGGTTTCAGCACAATTAACATTTTTGACTGGATAATTCTTTGTTGTGGGAGAGCATTCCGTGCATTGTGGGATGCCAACTACCAATTATGACAACCAACACCATCTCCAGACATTGGCAGATACCCTGCAAGGTGGGATGAGACAAAATAGTCTCCAGTTGAAAACCACTGAGCTACAACAATCAAGACCGGGAGGTACTGGAAAATGATAGAGACACAGATCAATGGAACAGAATAGAGAGCAACACATCCATACATACATGGTCAATTCCTTTTCAACAAAGGCTCAGTGGCAATTCCAAGGAGACAGAATAATCTTTTTAACAATTGGATAGTCACATGCAAAATAAATAAATAAATAAAGTACCTTGAGGCATACCTCACATGGTGCAGGCATGCCTCAGAGATATTGCGGGTTTGGTACCAGGCCACTGCCATAAAATGAATATTGCAATAGAGCAAGTCACGTGAATTTCTTGATTTCCCGGTGCCTATAAAAGTTATGTTTATATTATACTATAATGTATTGTGTACAATAGCATTCCATCTAATTAAAAATACTTTATTGCTAAAAAATATTATCGATCCTCTGGGCCTTCAGCAAATCATAATCTTTGCTGGTAGAGGGTCTTATCTTCAATTTGTGAAAAACACAATATGTGCAAAACACAACAAAACAAAGCACAATAAGAGGGGGAGTGCCTAATCCCATTATCAGATCCCCTTGATTGATCGTGCTGCTCAGTTCAACTCTGTCCTTTCTGATTTTCTGCCTTCTGGACCTGGCCTGGCTTAAATCCATGACCACCACAGCACCTCCTTTGCACCTTGCCCCTCTCTGCTTCTATGCATTCACTTATCTAAACCACAACCCTGGTTCCATCCAGCCCTCTGCATATGCCTCGCCTGTCTCCACACATGTTGACTCTGGTCAGAAAAAAACACCCAACCATGCTGCTGAGCTCTCTTTAAATTTATGACCATTAACTTCAGGTGGGCCTTGTATGAGCCCAGCAAACAGGCATTTTCCGGTCCATTCCCGGGGATGAACCCATTCCCATCCCACTCCCAAGGGTGACTACTTCATGCTTTCTCATCACCCCTCAAATCACTAACACCTCCTCACTAACCCTCACTCATCTTCCCTCCCAACAGGTAACTTTGCTTCCTACTTCACTGACAGTATAGAAATTCCCACCAGATAGCTCTCAAGGCCTATACTCACATTAAAAAAAAGCCTTCCAGCCCGGCGACATGGCTCAGTGAACCAAGGTTTTCTCTCATCAGCTGGTCAATGGTTTTCTCTCATCACTATGTGTCTATCTCTCTTCCTCTCCCTTCCTCTCTGAAATCAATAAAAAATATTTTAATGCATTCGGCATTATGTCTCAGTACACACGCATTCACCCACATACATAATTTAAATGAAGTTTTCACAAAATAGTACGTATCCCTTAACAGGCTCTGCTGGTTTTCCATTCTGCTGAATTCCATTTTCTAAGATGTGGATAAGACCCACAGGTAGATATAGAGAACTCTCCCCCACCAGACAGTTCTCCTCAAAGACCACTCCTCTTCACGGTCGGGCATCTTCCAGGCTTGGATTGCTGTGGGTTTGACGTTGTTGTTCCAGGTGAGTCTGGTGAAGGTGTCTTCTGTGCTGCCTGGAAACCAGAACTGTCTGCCTTAGCAGGTAAGAGAGCTGTGGTCCTGCTGACGTGTTCTTGTGAGACCAAAGTGGCTGACGGTGAGTGTGCCTGCGTGAGAGCCCACGCCCGGCTGGCAGCTGAGCCACAGGAATACAATGGGGCTGAAGCCATCGTTGTTCTGCAGGAGGCTTCATACATCTCAAAGACTTTACGATATGGCAACAACTGCTTCAGCTAACCTTTCATTATGGCCATATCTCAGATGTCTAAATGGTCTCTGAGACACTGGCATTTGGTACTTGAATCTCTGATTGTAAAGTGTTTTTAAAAAAAAAATCACTAAAGCATCAGCCGCCTTACATGGTTCCACATGGCATAATTCGTGAAGCTAATGAAAAATTATGGCAGAGCACTTTTCATAGAGTGCAAACTAATCAAAGCAGCCCAGAAAAGCCGGTGTTGATGAAGTGCCATTAGGCTACGGCGGGCAATGCCACCTGCGGGTAAATCTGGGTCTCATTTGCAAGTAGTTTTCTATTTATTTGAATGTGAAATGAATCCAAAGTGTGTTAGAGGATAAAGATGCTGCCCCTTCGACATTGATTTTATTTTAAATGTATTTGTTCTTTTTTTTTTTTAATCAGGTGGTTCAAGAGAAATATCTCCCCACCCCCCAATAAACCCTTCTTAAGTTTTCGCTTAGAAGTGTAACCTGAAGTGGGGAAATGCCAGCTGCCTCCACCCCACCAAGCTGCCTGGGGGTTAAGGTGCCAGAGAAAGGAAGGTACTGGAAGACAGAGAGTCCAGAGAGAAATCAGGAGTGATGAAGGGTTCTAGAGTGTTCTTTTTCTCCTCTCCTTTTTGGCCCCCACTCCCCTCACCTTCCCTCTGGGCTGTGCCCTCTTTATGTGATGTTCGCTAAGATCAGGTGGCCTCATCTCCCTTCTCTTTTGTGTCCAACAAAACATCCCTGCCTTTGGGCTCCCTCCGGTAAGGTAATAGGTAAGTTTAGTGGATTTCTTTATTCAGGTAACACTTTTTTCCACCACGAGGAAGCAACAGCCAAGTCCATAAAGTAGGACATTCTACAGGACAAATGGCCTGTTTTGTTGCCACCACATGAGTAGCACGGGTGTGGGGGGAATGAAGGTGTGTTGGGGAGACGGGAGGAGGAGCTTATGAAATAAGAGACAAAGGGCATGTTCATCAGACATTTTCAAAGTAAAATGGATCTCCAATTTCCCATCACCCAGCTTCAACATTTATCAATATTTTGTTCTTCTGGCTTCAATGATCCACTCCACAGATGTTTGTTTGTTTGTTTTGTGAAGAATTTTGAAACAAATCCCAACGTTCATATTATTTCATCTATAAATACTTCAGTATGTATCTCTTACAGAAACATACTTTGACAAGAAGACTTCACCCTTCAGAGAGAATCTCCACTGAAATCTCTGTGACTGAAGGAGGGTTTGCTCTAAGGATATTATTGACATTTATAAAAGCATGTTGCTCCTCTACACAAACCCACAGGATAAAATTCCTCCTGGGCTTGGGTTAGGAAAAACACAATCTCAACAAAATCCTAAAAGTTCAGAGCATATCTTTTTTCATACAAGATGTTCTAGGAGCTCATAGACTAATCTCATGGCCAATCATGGCACATGTCTGCACACTACAATATGAAGGTTTGTATTAACATCATTTTCAACGCTAATCTGCCCCTCTTCTTGCTGTTCCTTTCTCTTTCTCATCTACTTTAAATCTGAGTTACCTTATTGTACTTGTATATCCCTGACAGCAAAGATGTACTGGTGAATGATTCATAACTGGTTCTCTGAAAAAAAATGCATATACATAGATAGACAGACACATGTAATTATTAAAATTTTGCTATTGTAAATGTTTAATGTACAATAAGCAAATATCAATAAAGTACACAATGCTCATTATTATAAACTAGAGGCCCGGTGCACGAAGTTCGTATACTGGGGTGGGAGGTGTGTCCCTCAGCCTAGACTGCACTCTCTCCAATCTTGGACCAGTTGAGGGATGTCCAACTGCCTGTTTAACCACTTCTGCCTGCCAGCCTGATCACCCCTAATTACTCCCTTGCCAGCCTGTTTGACTCCTAACTACTCCCCTGCTGGCCCAGTAGCTCCTAACTGCCCTCCCCTGCTGGTCTGGTTGCCCCTAACTGTTCTCCCCTGCTGGCCTGGTCACCTCTAACTGCCCTCCCTTGCCAGCCTGGTCGCCCCCAACTGACTTCCCCTGTAGGTCTGGTCCCCCACACACATCCAACTGTCCTCCCCTGTAGGCCTGGTCCACCCCAACTGTCCTCCTCTGCAGGCCTGGTTCCCCCAACTGCTCTCCTTGCAGGCCTGGTCCCTCCCAACTGCCCTCTTGTGCTGGCCATCTTGTGGTGGCCACCTTATGTCCACATGGGGACAGCCACATGGGGGTAGCCATTTTGTGTATTGGAGTGATGGTCAATTTGTATATTACCTCTTTATTATATAGGATTTTATGCAGCCAATAATTCTCATAGAATGCTTTTGTTAATTTTTGCCCAACTCTTTATCCATAGCTAACCTCTGGTTGAAATCAACAATCAAGAATAGTTCAGTCTGGCCAGAGTGGCTCAGTGGTTGAATGTCAACCTATGAACCAGGAGGTCACAGTTCAATTCCCAGTCAGGGCACATTCCTGAGTTGTGGGCTCTATTCCCAATGTGGGGCATGCAGGAGGCAGTCGATGATTCTCTCTCATCATTGATGTTTCTGTTTTTTCCTTTCCTCACTTAAATCAATAAAAATTTTTAAAAGAATGGTTCAGACATGAATGCTGGTTGACATTTTTACTTACTTTAACAAGGAAGGTGAACGTGAAACAACAAAGACGTATGTCACATGTTAGAACTTCACTCATTCCTCAGTGATGTGAGCATGTTCTTTGCTAAATTGGTTAATTGTTGTCAAGTACTGGAGGCTATTTCCTCATTCTTTGTGCTATTCAAAATGTAACTGCTGAATACATGACATATTTTATTCTGCACTGTTAATGTTCTATTCATTATTTCATAAAGTCTAGACCATCGATAAAGCAATAAATACAGCCTTGAATTGTAGTGTTTGCACATTTGCATAGTGTGAATATTCCCATGAGGGCCAATTTCAAGATACCAACATGAGGCTACTCAAAGTGGGTTTAGGAAGATGTGCAGTAGGAACCATTCTGTGGCATGTTCACCATACAGATACAACAGGCATAAATGACCTCAACAGAAAAAAATAATAGTGAAGCCCTGTCTGGCATTGCCCAGTGGTTAGAGTGACAGCCTGAGAACCGAAGGGTCTCGGGTTCAATTTGGTAAGGGGCAGGTACCTGAGTTGCAGGTTCCCTGCTCCGTTTGGGGCATATGCAGGAGGCAACCAATTGATGTGTTTCTTTCACATTGATGTTTCTCTCTCTTTCCTCTCTCTTCCTCCTCCCTCCCTTCCTCTCTCTGTAATATCAATAAAGGAGTGGGGGGAGAATCTTCCAGTGAGGAGTTACAAAAAATAATAATAGTGAAATAAAATTATGAAGTGATGAATATGAGTATTTATTACCTTTGTTTTTAATATAATTTATTTAATTGTAGCTTAATATAATTTACTTTTTAATAATGGCTGTATTTAACCAACGACTTGCAAGATTGCTGGAAGTTTAACAATAAATGTTTTATGAAGCTATACAAAGTAACTCCAGCAACCCACTGGAGCCACCTAAAATACTTTCGGAATTAGTTGGGGTATGAAAACTGAATAGATCAACACACCTGTGGGATTCCTCTTCTTCTAGGATTATGGATTGTTATTATGAAAATCCCTCCCTGTGAATACCAGATCCTGGATTACTTATGACAATATACTTTTTCAAATACAGCTGAATTATTTACAAAAGCCAAGACAAGTAAATAACCCAAGTGTCCATCAATGGATGAGTGGATACAGAAAATATGACACACACACACACACACACACACACACACACACACACACACGAATATTACTCAGCTACATAAAGGAAGGAAATCCTGATGGACCTTGAAGGCATTATGTTAAGTGAAGTAAGTCAGACAGGTAAAGACAAATACTGTATGATCCCCTTTATATGTGGCATCTAACAATAACCAAAGTCATAGAAACAAAGATCAGATTGGTGGTTGCCAGGGGCAGAGGAAAGGGGACTGTACTCCAAGAAGACAGACGAAACAACCACACGAGGGAGTTCTGCACCAACAGAACCTGCACGAACGAAGGATACACTTCAGAAGACAAGACAGAGCTGAGGAAGGACTGTGAGTGAAGACACTGGTAAACATGGAAGTAAATATAAACACTGTACAAAATAATAACGATTTCTAATTTTTAAGATTAAAAAGGCATTGAAACACTTATCAATGGCTTGGAAAGAAGGAGGGGGGCTCTGAATTAAAAAATCAAATGTCCTTATTGTCCTATAAAAAAGGAATTGAGATATGATTAAATTTGTACTTTTGTAAGTTAAGTATACATGTTAAAGTATCAAGACAAACACTAAAAAAAAGTAGAAATAAAGGGTATAACCGCCTAACCAGTAAAGAGGGAGAAATGAAATACATAAATAAAGCAAGCAAGCAAAGAAAGGAAATCCACCCACAAGACGGTAAGGGAAATGAAAAAAAGTAGCTGTGTGTTAAGTGGTGAAATTGAGGACAGTCACCAGGAGGAAGGACTGGCTTGGGCTATCTGAAAGAGGAGTATTTGTTCCCTTGACTCATGGACACCCATGAGTCAAGTTGTCTACAAGCTCTGTAGCCACCTGGCAGGTGGCGGGCAGGTAGGAGCAAAGGGTGGGCAGACAGAGGACCCACCCAAGCTCTCTAGAACCTAGATACTCCTCCTCTGAGAAGAGGGAGGCTCTGCCTTGTGAGTTCCACATCCATAGACTTCCAGGACCTCCTGAGCAACTGTGGCTCAGTCCGATGCTCCCTCTCCCTCTCCCCGAAGTCTTTGCACAGCACCAGGACGTGAAGTGTCTGTCTGCAGCCCAGGCTCCTGGGGCACAATAACAATGAAGTGCATTGGCCCGAGTGCCAATCCCTGCCGGCACCTTTGTGCAAACTCAGGACACAGGTCTCACCTCTGCATTGATTTTCCTCATCTGTGCGAACAAGGAGGTTGAACCAGACAATTGGCCAGGCCGTCTATATCTCTAATAACTCTTGATTATGCTCTTCGTTAAATATGCATCAGATACATTCCATTGTAAGCTTTATTTTCTGGTAATAGTAAACTCTGTGCTTTGTGTATAGCCCTTATAACCTGCTTGTAGAACATATTCATACAAAACACGATAGCAATATTCTCTCTAATAGCCTTGAATTCAGTTATTGCCTTTCTTCACTCTCCTAGGACCTCAAGTGAGATCTTTAAAAAGAACAAATAAACAAACAAGCAAAAAACAGAAGAAGTGAAAAACCCTCAGTGACTCTGCTTTACTCTGATCTTTTTCCTTGTGCCTTTTTCTCATGTGTTCAGAAGCATCAGATCTGTTGAGTTGGCTCAAATCTCTCTTAAAAAAAATGTTTTTATTGATTTGAGAGAGAGAGAGAGGAGATAGGAAAAGAGGAATGTCTATGAGAGAGAAACATCAATTGGCTGCCTCCTGCAAACCCCCCTACAGGGGATTTAGCCACAACCCAGGCATGTGCCCTGACTGATAATTGAACTGGTGACCTCTCAATGCATAGGACAATGCTCAACTAACTGAGCCACATTGACCAGGGCTGGTTGGCTCAAATCTTAAGTCCTCCTTTCCAGGGACTTAATGGACCTTTATCTGCCTGGATTTAGAAGCCAAGTCCTACTGACAATGCACTATTAAGAATTCCAAAAATGACCTTTAAGTAGCTAAATTAAATGGGCACTGTCGACCAGGATTCTACCTGATGCTTTGGATGTCATTAATCACAGAAAATTGCTTCACTCACTGAGCTCATTAAACTTTCAAGGTTCTGCGCTCCATTCTCTGTGTTTATTCCTGTCAATACCTTTCCTTCAGCAGGTTTTGGGCCCATCATTCTTGTGCTGAGGACACCCAAAGCCTAGTACTCCTAGTATTCTCTTTCCTTAATACTTCTCAGGCTCAGATGTATCCAACTGCTTCACTATAACAACAGTTGAGAAATGGAGCATCTTTCTGGACTGACCATTCACACCTCCGCCCATCACCACCAACCAGCCCTCTTCCCTGTCTCCAACGTTGTGTTCAGATGCCACAACCTTCAAAGTCCAAGACCAGGATGCCAACTGCTTGCCCCCACTGTACTGGATTTATTCTCCAAATCTGCAAGAATATTTTCCCTCCTTTAGCGAAACTGGTTTGGCTCAGTGGATAGAGCCTCAGCCTGCAGACTGAAAGGTCCAGGCTCAATTCCGGTCAAGGGCATGTACTTTGGTTGTGGGCACATCCCCAATAGGGGGCATGCAGGAGGCAGCTGATCAATGTTTCTCTCTCATCGATGTTTCTAGCTCTCTATCCCTCTCCCTTCCTCTCTGTGGAAAATCAATAAAAAATAGATATATCTAAAAAAAAAAAAAAAGAATATTCTCTCTCCTTTAAGGTCTTATTGGTGTTCACAAAATTCTCACCTCAGTCTGACAACTGGCACCTTGTGTAATCTCAGTGAAAGCACTCAGTGGCCAGGGCCATCGTGATAATCCTGGCCACTTTGCATCACTATGCCAAGTCCATTTTATTCTTGTAATACTTCCAAGAGGGTGTATAGTCAGCTGGTTAGCACCAGTAAGTTTTAATGAGCGAGTTACTATCTATATCGATTCTACTTGGTCTATGCCTATGCCACACCAATTGTGAAATATATGAAATGTGGCTTGGAGGTAGTTGCCACTCACATTTGTAAATGAAGAAACTGAGGCTCTGAGTTACATGGGAAGAGGGTAGGGGGCCAAGGCATCCATTCTGCTGGTACAGACCGTGACAGAGGTGGGATCCCGGTGCCAGAGGGGTATGGCAGCTTCCTGGTCATGGTCAAGACAGCAACTCTTTGGCAGTCCTGTTCTGTAATGTGATCAGGAGTGTTTTTCCTGGAAACCTGACCTGGAGTCTATTTCTTTAAACTCTCCTAATTCTATAGAATCCCTTAACAAATGTCTTTGTGCATAAAGTAGTGCTGGTGGGTTCTGTTACCTGCAACTAGAAACCTGGCCAGTATAGCCAGTCACGGCTATGTTTTGGGCATCAGAACTAAATTATAACGTGGCATTAGGGGGCTAGCAAAGAAGATGGTGAAAAGTAGGACTAGTAGCAGGAGGAAGGGAAATCAGAGATAAAAATAAGGGCTCTGTGGGGTTTCTTCTATTAACCTCCTGGTAATAAAATAAAATAACAGATCATAAAGTATTTTTTGTGGTCATTGTGGAGAAAAGAAAGTCCATTCTTTTATTACGTTGCATATGTCAGGATTAAAACACCTATCCTTCTTACTGTAGTTGTTTGACAACCTCATATGTATGCTCCCTTGGGAGGAGCACATTGTCTATTCAACTTGGCATCTGGAAACTTTATTGTGTCCTCCTTAGGATCCCCTGATCTCTAGAACTACAGTGGCTTTGTGGCGGGAACTTAATAAATACTTGTGTGTGTGTGTGAATGAATGAATGACAAGATACACCACAATGCCAAACATAGAGCAGTTAATCAGTGTTATTGAAGAAAGGAATGATAATGTATTATCAAATACTTAGAGAAGCTTATTGGAAAAGATCTTTACCCTGGGGAGGAGGAGGAAGATTAGAAAGAGAATCAACAATAATGAAGCCCTGAATGAGGGCCAGAGTGGGCAGGAGGTTGAAACAGTAAGATCAGAAGATAGCAGGCAGGGAGAAGATGGTCAGATTAGGGAGGGATGCTTTCAAAATGTGGTCTTCAGCTATCTCACACCACAATTACCTGGGAAGCTATTCAACATGCAGACTCCTATGCCCCTCTAAGACACACATAATCATGTTCCCTATTTAAAAGCCAATCCCCAAACCTTGTCCCTCTGATTCATACCCATTCCAATCTGAGGACCTGGCTATTATTTGCTGGAGGTGAAGATAATGGTTCAGCTATTGAGCTAACCAGGAGTGAGAGGAGAGCCAAAATAATGCATTTTGAGTCTAGATATTGATCTTGCTTCTTCTGAGATATAACTTCAGAGACTTAAGGGAGAACTGGAAACAGAGGTAGCAGGAGGTATGTCAGTTAGGTTGTTTTAGACTTCAAATATCAGAAAGTCCACCCCAAACTGCCTATGTGTTTGATAGCAAACACATAGTCTCCCAAAACTAAAACCAAAGAAGGGCAAAGTTTCAGAATTGGCTCGAGATTCTTTCTGCTGTCATTCTCTTTTAGGTACCATTGCTGATTTGGGTCATAGTTTCTAAGCAAAGAGTCTTAGGAACCTTCCTGGCATCAGATGCGAGGGCTTCCCTGCCAAAAACTTTCCCCATAACAAACTCTGTTCTCCATTCCAAGGTCTTCACTGGTTGTCTCCAGACACTCTTCTCATCTTACTCCAAGGGATCCTCATCCCAAAGGAATATTGCTGGAATCACCCAGATATTTATCACCCCCACTCTCTCCAAGTGCCACTGCCCTGCCCATTTCCACCTATCAAAATCCTACTTATCCTTGAAACCCAGTTCAAATCAGTGCTCTCCATGAATTCATCCTTGATCACCCCAACAGGAAGCAGGGGTTCTCCCTTGAAATACAAAGGGAGTCACTAGTTAACATCTATACTAATAAAAGCCTATGTGGCCCTTGTGCCCTCACGTGATAACCTCACATCATCACAAGATGACTGCCACAAGATGGCCACCCTTATGTTGTCACAAGATGGCCATCACAAGATGGCCACCACAAGATGGCTGGCAGAGGAGGGAAGTTGGAAGTGATCAGGCTAGCAGGGGAGGGCAATTGAGGGCAACCAGGCTTGCAGAGGAGCAGTTAGGCATCAATCAGGATGCCAGGGGAGCAGTTAGGAGGTGATCAGGCTGGCAGCCAGAAGCAGTTAGGGGCAATCAGGAAGGCAGGCAGGTGAGCAGTTGAGAGATAGCAGTCCCAGATTGTGAGAGGGATGTCTGACTGCCGGTCAGACATCCCCCAAGGGGTCCCAGATTGGAGAAAGTGCAGGCCAGGCTGAGAGATACCATCCCTCCCCTGTGCACTGGGCTTCTAGTCTTCTATAATCATCTGATGAAGACTACATATGACAAGATACTCCACTTTTAAATATTTGAAGGAGACTGTGAAGCCCTGAAAAGTAGGGGCTCTGCTGTTGTGTTACTATCCCCCTCAGTAACAAGCACAGAAAAGGGGCTTCATAAATGAATAAATGAGTCAATGAACGAACAAATGAATGAACAAACAAAAGAAAGGAATGTCTGAACTTTATGTCCCATCTTCTGAGCTCAAAAAACTGTCAACCTCTTAAGATGAGATAACTCTCCTCTTCATGATAATCTTAAGCCGTGTGTAACTCAAATGATATGCTGGTGGGCCAGAGAGAAGGTCATCAAAAATACGAAGCACGTTGTCATTGACACTAAGTAACTTTATTATTTCTATTTCCCTTCCTTTTTAATGAGGAAGTAAATCTCCATTCCAAAATGGCAAATCTCTATTCTTAAAGTGCACTTGGATTTTACTAATTTACTTTGCTTATACATAATTCAAAGGAAGATTTTATTTTAGTGCTTTATTTGGGCCTGTTGGTTGTTATTTCTTTTGGAAATGTCCTTTGTGTAGGTTTCTGTGTGTTTTTAACTACACTCTCTCAAGCCTGGGGAGTGGAAGAATCCGTTTGGGTGATTGCCTCATGGTGATATTCAGTTCCTAGGATAATATATACCCTAATGAGGAGTGAGGGAAAGAAGAGGGATGGAAATGTTGAAATACCGGAATATAAGCTTATGGTTTCTCAGAAAAGATCTTATTTGAGCCAAATTTCTCTAATTGCAGAGGAAATGGCCTTATTCTGAGTTTAATAGGTATTTCTCTTAAATGCCAGGAACTAGGTACCCCAGTGCCTGGATAAACACGGTATTTTGAAGAAGAAAAAATAAAATCCATCTTACCCGGGCACTGAGATATAGGGAACTCTCTATACTGTGGGGAAACTACAGTGAGAATTTCAGGGTTTAAGAGAAAGCATAGAAACCCCCAAGAGGGAGAGGCCAAGAAGACAGCCGCCCCATGCATCCGGCTTCCCAGGCTGCCTTCTGCCCAGTTGGGTGAAATCATTGTGCTGTCAGAGTTTCCTGCACCTCCGTGGGAGCAGAGATAACCCTTAAGAAGCTTAGATAAATAATTGATTTTAAATACAGTGGCACCTCGAGATACGAGTGCCCTAACATACGAGATTTTTGAGATACGAGCCGTTGAGCGAGTGATTTTTGCTTTGAAATAAGAGCAACATTTGAGATAGGAGTGATCGCGCGGATCGGCCGGCTGCACACGACCCACCAGTTTACTGTGACTCGAGCGTCTCATAGTTTCCCACACCTCAAGGTTATGGAACGAATTAAACTCGTATCTCGAGGTACCACTGTATTGTATTTAATTGCATGCTCAGGGCATCAGAAAGAGTTTATGGACAGGAGAAGGGATCAGAGAAAAGAGGCAGATGGTCAGACTAGGGGTGTGGACTATCTAACAGACTCTGTGAGAGGAGCCTTCTAAGTTGGCAGAAGACCTGTCAAAGCTGCTCCAGGTATCTTCCCAGCTGCTTGACCCAACAGTGCTGCCCCCCGGCCCCCCAGACCCCTCTATGCTTGGGCCTTCTCTCAGGCTTTCCAGAGTTCAATACAGATCTGCCCTTGCCAGAGATGAGAGAGTCAGACTTAGTGGCAGAGGTTGGGAAGCCGTGGAGACCAAGCACAGCTTTCATGGGAGCCTGTGGAAGGTGAGAAATGGGCCCCATGAGGGGCAGGAACAAAGGTCGGCTGCTGAGGCCACCTTAGCTCTACCTCACGCCGTGTCTCCCTGTCTGTGCCTCTGCTTGGCTGAGTGCTGGCATGTGCCCACTTTCTGGCTACCTTGTGCTCCTCCTAATTTGGAGTTGTCCTAAAGGAAGTGTGTTTAGATACCACAGAGCCAAAACAGCCACCACAGGAACCACTTTGCAAGACCCAGGAACCTAACGTAGGAGGTCTCACATGCCATGCTGAAGCCTGGAGTCCTTGGCCGCCTGGCCGTGACTCAGTCCTAACCTCCTTCCAGGGGACTGACCCCAGCCTGGCTCTGCCCTGGGTCTTTCAACAATGGCCTCTGGCTAGAGCACAGCACAATAGGCTGAAGGGGGCTTGGAGACCATCAGTCTAACAGCCTCGATGAAGAAGCTGAGGCTTGCAGAGATCAAGCCCCTGCCCCCCACTCTCTGACTCCTGAAGGCAGACCCAAATCCTTGCATCTCAGTGGGAGAGTGCACCCTAAGGCTTTAACTAGCGTGTTCACTGGCTCTGAACTCGAATGCATTAAAATAAAATGGTTTTACCACCCTTAAAATAGAAACCCAATTTCTCTCCTGACATTTTCTATCTACCATTCTCCTTGCTGAGGTTTCCCTTAACCTTCTGCCACATCTCTTGCTGAAACAATTCTGGCTGTTATACTCCTGAAGAATGTGCTATAACTGCCTGGTGTGAATTCATTAATATTTGCCTAAATCCAGAGCTCTTCTGTGACTGGTTTGGGGCGGTGGTGGGGAGACCTAGTATTATCCCAAAGCTTTGTTTGGAACAAATGCTCAAGAAGGTACGAATAATACAAAATGACATTTCTATTTTCAAAACCTTTGAACACTGTAAGACTCAGCCGGTCCTCTTGGTGTTGTCTGTCATGACCTGCTTCATGTTGAGCCCTTGTTTTATGTAATCAATTCAAAAAACATAAGCTAGCTTCATTTCATTAGTGTTTAAAAGGCTATTAAGATTCGGGCATTCGGCGGTGAATGGTTGTGTTTGTGTTGTATAAAGAGAAACATCTATTTTAATTGTGATTGATGCTCTCAAACTAGTCAACTAATGTGTTTAAATATTAACGGGAGGAGAAGACACAAAGGATGTTAAAACGAGCTCATCAAACATAGCAGGATTATACCACCTTAGATTGACTTCAAAATTCGCTTTTCCCCATTTAACACCTTTCAATCAATGGCAGAGCTTTTTCTTTCTCAGTAACATACAGAATCATTATATATTTTATAGTAGATGGCTTCTTGGATTCCGTAAAACATTTTCTGACAAGCTACTTGTTCATATGTCTGTATGATTTGGGGGGAAATAGCATGCAGCCACTTCCTTCAACTAACATTTGCACGTGGAAAATAAAATTGTCCATAACATGTCTGCGATGTGATGAAAATTCCCAGGATGTTTTCCTTTGCTCTGTTCCACTGTGGCCCACTTTACATTCAGTGTCTGGTAAGACCAGAAGGCTTCTAGCATCTCTAACATGTTTTATTCTATCAGAGAAACAAATTCAGTGACTCTTTGTCCATGAGTGTCAAAGGTGGTCTAAGAAACAAAAAACAAACAAACAGACCAACAAAAACAGATAAAAGTGGAACATAAAAGTTAACCTAGTTATAGTGGGATACACAAAGAACTGAGGCCCTAACTTCCACTATAGGATTACTAGACTCAAAAGGGTTATTTTTCTTTTCTTAAAATAAAAATAAAAAAGTAAAAATAAAAATAAAAAACACCACCACTCTGATACTTTTTTTTTTTTAATCCTCACCTGAGGATACTTTTTCCATTGATTTTTAGAGAGTGGAAGGCAGGAATGGGGGTTGTTGGGTGGGCGGGGAGACACATTGATGTGAGAGAGACAAATTGGTTGCTTGGTTTCCTCCTGTACCCCCTCCCCCCATACATTTTAATTTCAATAACAGTGATGATGATCTGCCCTGTTAATAGCACTTGCTATGTGTAAACATGCTTAACCTCCCACAGTGATAAAAGTCATCTCCAGAATCCAAAAGATGGAGGTGCCAAGTCAACCTTTTCAGCTTATATGTTGTAGCTGAAGCATGATACAGACAAGTGACAGCTGGTTCAGACATGAGCAACAGTTTTCCTAACGGGTTCCATGGAAAACAGAAAGAACAGGATTTTGTGGTAGAATAAGGTTTTGAGTGCCAACATTTTATCTCCGTTTTATTTCTGGTAACCTTTCTACATAAACTATTCCCTTAGACACACGAGGAAATGAAGTTATCAGAGAGGGAGGGGCTTCCCCCAGATCTCACCTCTGCACAGGGAAAGCCGGCCTCGCACCAGGCCCACCTCCAAGGCCATTGACACCTTTAACCTGATGCTGCGGTGGGTGGAGGCTGCCACTTGTTCCTCTGTTCTTGAACTCGTGGACTGCAGTCACTGAGAGCAGTTCCACAGACTGGGCCAGGAAGACTGCAGTGCCAGCACACTGCATGGCTCTCAGGAGCCTTCTCCATTGACAGGGCTCTGTGTGCCAACCTGATACCTGAGCTACGGCCCTGGGAAGAGGTTGAGGAGGGGGCGTCCTGCAGGGGGTGATCCTGCTGGCACGTGGTGAGTGTAGACTACCTAAATGCTTGAGGAGAGAGCGTGGGAGTGAAGGGTCTGCTCTCAGGGCAGTGTGCCTGTGGCTGTCCCTCCCCACTTACAGAGACATGCTGCTGTCCCAGACCCCACCTCTCACTCCCAGAGTTTGAAGGAAATGCTCCTCTTTTTGGCACAGTCTGAAACCTTGGGAACTGGAGACCTAAACTCAAGCTGCTGAATGCTGTCTTGATTTGTCCTAAGAGACCTCAATGTGTTGTAAAGGCAGGACTCCTATTGCCCAAGGGTCCCGAGGTGGGTACACATGCCAGACCCCTTTGGGGCCCTGCCTACAAAGTCAAGACAAAATCAGACCCCCGGAATGGGGTTCAAGCCAAGGAGCTTTCTGGATATCAATCAGTTTCATTCAGCAGGCATATTTTATTCATATAATTCGGTGTACACCAAGAACTTTTACAATTCAGCATAGATGACCTCTAGCTTCACCATAGGAAACTCTAACAGCACCCTGCTTGATTTTTTTAAAAGCTATTCTTTAAAAATGTATTTTATTTTCAGAGAATAAAAGGGAGGGAGAGGGAGATAGTAACATCGATGATAAGAGAAAATCATTGATCAGCTGCCTCCTGCATGCCCCACACTGCGGATTGAGCCCCACAACCTGTGCATGTGCCCTGACCGGGAATCGAATCATGACCTCCTGGTTCATAGGCCAACGTTCAACCACTGAGTCACGCTGGCCAGGCTTAAAATCTATTTTTATTATAAAAGTGGTATGTGCTGATTGCAGAAAATTTGAACAGCAGAGAATAGTAGAGAAAGAAAATTAACATCACTCATATTCTCATCTCCAGGAATCATTTCTGCTAATTTTTTGGAGTATTTCTCTCCAGCAGCCCATCCATTTATGGGCACTCAACAGCTGAACATCAGATTCTTACCTCTTACAGAACCGGGAGCTTTAGCAGGATCTGTGAACAGTCGATGTCCTTATATTTAATGTCAAATGAAAATTTTTAGCTAGAATTTAACCACCTGGCATGCTGCCTTTTCATTTTGATAGTGCCAATCTAAATGTAGCATGTACACGGTAAGCTACATTCTGAAACTATACCCGAAACGACACTACAGCTCCTAGCTTACAAGTAAACAAATTCAGACTCTCTGTTTTTGCTCAGCCCTACTGGGTAAAAGGGGAAAATACAGGAATGAGACTCCAAAGCAAACTGGAGGAGTGAGATTTTTCCCAGAGGCTGGGAGGGAAAGCGCGGTTGTCTTGTACACTAAGCATCTGCGGGGCAGTGAGTAAGTCCGTCGCCCACGTGCTCACTCCACTTTGAACTTCCAAGAGGCTGCGGGTGAATGCTCAACTGAAATATTAAATCCGAGGAGGCCGTCACACCAAGAGATCGTCCTTTTTGCTTTTTTAATGAGTTGTAGTCTTTTTATATCAACCCTGACTCTACATCTGTTCCATATCAGGTGAAAGAAAAGATTTAGAAGAAAGGAATTAGACTTGAAAGCAAACACGCGTGTGCCGCGGGAATCGTTATCACTGACTGGGAGTGCTCAGGGCAGCGGACTTCTGTTCTCGACATAACAAAAGTCGGTAAAAGGCCTCAGAACAAAGATGAAATCTAAACCATGCAGATGAAATACCCGAACGGCACTCGGAAAAGATGAAACTGTTCCTAAGAAGAGAATTGGGGGATTAAGAAGGAAAAGGTCAGACTCCCAACAATGCTGTAATAGGCACGTATTTCTGTTTAAAGCCACAAACACGTAACAGGCATAGTTTGCTGCACTTCATGACCCTTCCAGGAAGCAGCCTGCCCACCTCCTCTCTGTTCGCCGAGCTGCCTGTCTCCTCTCTGTGGTTCTGGTGGGACTGCTAATACCAATTTGTCTTCCACTTCCTGCCAAAGGAATGGGCACATGACCCAGCTGGCCAGTCTTGGCGCCCCCGGGCCCTGTGTAAAGTCAGTGGTTCAGAGGACAGGCGTGTGACCCAAGTGAAGCCTATGAAAACGTCTTCAAGGGGCTGTGCCTCTGGGTGCGGGAAGAGAGCATCTTTGTTTCTGGGCTCATGAGCTCAAAGATCCCCATGAGCATGGAGCTTCTGGGGCCTAGTCTGTGGCTGAGTGGAGAACAAAGCAAACAGAAGCGGGCAGGAAGGGAAACGGGTAGAAAATGGGAAGAAATCAAAGGAGGGAAGAGAAAATGGAATGAAGCCATGAGACACTGTTTCAATGCCTGGTTTACATTATCTGTCGATCTATCCTTCTCGTTAAGATGCTTACAGAGGATAGAAAAAATAAGCTGTAAACAGAAGGTCAAACTAAACAATGCACCAGGAGCCAGTGCAGAGGTTCTGTCACTACCTGGCAAGGTGGCATTCAGAGTCTGGTACATGATGAGGAGTGGAGTAGGGAGGGAGGAATGAAATGGAATTCAGTCAATGACTCCATCTCCCAATCCTGGGATTCACCTATTTAGAATGATGCAAGCCTGGAGAAAACAAGAAAAAAGATGCTAGCAAAGTTTTAGGTATGGGTGGGAGATCAATTGGAGAAAAAGCTTCTGTCCCATAGTTTTAAATAAGAGGACATTTAATAAGATGTGGTCTGGGGAAACCAAGATGGCAGTATAGTTGAACACCTAAATTGCTGCCTTGTACAACAATTTCAAAACTACAGCTAAAAGAATGGGAGGAGAATCCAAGATGGCGGCATAGGTAAACACCTACACTGCTGCCTTTCACAACAATTTCAAAACTACAACTAAAAAACAGAATGGACATTATCCAGAACCATAGGAAAGCTGGCTGAGTGGAAATTCTACAACTAGAAGGAAAGAGAGGGGCTCACAGAGACCCAGAGGAGCTGCAAAAAGCTGAGGTACAGAGACGCGCTTGTGGAGAGAGTGGGTGCCGGAGAACCTGGCTGGCTTTCTCTGGTGGGAGGGAGACGGAGACTCTCAACAGCATTGAACCCCTTATCCTATGACACTAAACCCCAGATCCAGCCGAAACTCATACGGGGGGAGTTTGGACTGTGAAAAGGGAGAAGTGCACGGAAATTTAGCGGAGTCGCAAAAGATCAGAAGTCTAGTGGCGAGCACAGCACTGCACGCAGAGGACTGACTGCTGATTGTGCTGCTGAAGGATATTCTTTAAGAAGAGGAGAAAGAAGAAAAAGGTAAAGATAAAAATGATAAACAACAAAATGACAGCAAATAGAGATCTTTCAACTAATGAATCTAAAAAATTGAGTGAATAAAAAATATGGTGAATAAACAGAATAAACTGGTGAATATAATAGAATCAGGGGCATAGAAAGGGAGTGGACTAACAATTCTCAGGGGGAAGGGGTTGTGGGGTGTGTGGGGAGAGACTGGACAAAAATCCAACACCTATGGATGAGGACAATGGGGGTGGTAAGGGCATGGGGTGGGGTGGGAACAGGGTGGAGGAGAGCTATGGGAAGAAAAAGAGGAACACTGTAATAATCCTATCTAATAAAGAGGGAGTATGCTAATTAACCATCACTCCATCACAAAGGTGGCTGCACCCACAGCTGGGACCAAGTTCCCATAAGGGGCCTTAACAAGCAATCAGCAGGGTCCTGAGGCTATGTACTCCCCCGCCCCCGTGAGGCTTGACAGGGGACCTCGCCCATGCCCCCATCCAGCAGAGCTTGACAGGGGACCTCGGACCACACCCCCACCTGGCAGGGCTTGACAGGGGACCTCAGGCCACACCCCCATCCAGCAGGGCTTGACAGGGACCTCAGGCTACACCCCCACCTGGCAGGGCTTGACAGGAGACCTCAGGTCATGCCCTCCACCAGGTAGGATTTGACATCAGGATGGGGGAACCTCAGGCTGCACCCCTAGCTCCAGTGCCAGGCCAAGGGACCTGAGGCCATGCCCCCCACCGAGCAGGGCTTGACAGGGGACCTCAAGGTGTGCTTCCCGTCCTGGTGCTGGGCTAGGGGACCTCAGGCTGCTCCCCCAACCCCAGCACCAGGCCAGGGACCTCAGGCTGGGTCCCCACCTAGGTGGAGCTTGACAGGCGACCTCAGGCCTCACCCCCTGCCTCAGCACTGAGCCTGGGGACCTGAGGCTGAGCTCCCCTGCCTAGCTGGGTTTGACAGGGCACCTCAGGCCGTGTCCCCCACCCAGCAGGGCTTGACAGGGAACCTCAAGATGCATTCCCAGTGCTGGGTCAGGGGAACTCAGGCCACAGCCCCTGTCCAGTGGGGCTTGATGGGGGACCTGAGGCTGCGCCCCCACCCCTGCCTGGCAGGACTTGATGGAGGTCCTCAGGCCACGCCCCCCATCCTGGCGCTAGGCCAGGACACCTGAAGGCTACATCCCCTGCCCAGTAGGGCTTGACAAGGGTGAGACTGTATGGGTCTAGATCTAGCCCAATGCAGGGGCAGTGACCAGGTCTGGGTCTCACATGATTTTGAGGTGCATGTGGGTAGGCAGGGATTTGACTCTGGGTCCCATGGTGTACCCCAGACTCTGACAGGAGGAACGTTTTCACATATATTTTACTAATTTCTTTCATTTCTGACACTTCTATTATAAAAAAAGGGCAAATAGCAATATTAAATTATTTCCTCTAATTAATTCCCTTTTAATGTGCATGAATCTTGTTCACCAGGCCACTAGTCTGAACAATAAAGAGTTATTTTTTAAAAAAGATAAAAAGATGGGCCATGGTAAGAGACAAAAGTGTCCATGCTATATTACCTGTCCGATGATAAATAGGTTTCCTCAAATTAGAACAACTGCTTAAAATTAGAACAATTGATTAAAGCAGACTTGTTACAAGAATAGAATAGCTAGATTCCCCCACAGAAAAACTTTTAATTTCCTTTTAGAAACTAGATGCTTGTAAATTAAGTATTTATATTAGAAATTTACAACTGCAGTCTACTCTCTGAGAATAAAAGAAATCTTAATTCTACTGCTCATGAACAGCAGAGAAAGGAAATGTCAAGACAAAAACTGCAAGCCTTCTGTTTTCCTTTTCATTTCCATATTGAGTAATGCTAAGTGGTAAAGCTAAATGGGACTAGATCAAGTAGGTCTAATTCCAGCCATCTGTGTTCAGATAGAGGGTAAAGGGCAGCTGCAGGTCAGGCTCAATCACAAGGAAAAACAACAGCCTGTAAATATCGGAATCGAGAGTAGGAAATTCTTCAAAAAGCCTCAAGATACAAACCAAGGTTCCCAATACTCAGCAGGACCTTCCTTCTAGCCATTGAGATGGAAACCATGCCATTGTAGATGAGAAAACATATCAGATAAAGCACTTGTAGAATCAGAACGTGGAGGAGGACCAGAGCCACAGATAAGCCAGTCCTTGTCTCCCAGAATGGGAACTGCACACTGGCCTAAAGCGTCTCTAGAGTTGGAGCACCCACAGCTTCTTTAACGTTCTGTGCTGAGAAAGTAGTGGGTACTTTGTGTGTGTGTGTGTGACTAACCAACGGTTCACAGTGCACTTCACCTGTTGTTTCACATCCTGGAGCTCATAGACAAATTCCCATCTGAGCCTTGGCTGTAATGGACAAAAGACAAAAACGGCCAGCCTTCTGTTTTCCTTTTCATTTCCATATTGAGTAACCCAAGTGCTTTCTCCCAAAGCCTTGTTTTTCACCCGGTACAGACCTGCACCAATTTCATACTCACAAGAACCACACAGGCGCCAGCATTAGCTGCGCTGGGCTTCATCGTACAGGCGAGGATAAGGCGGCTCAGTAACTTGCCCATGGTCAGACTCACGCAGCAAAGAACCCCGGCTCTGCCTGATTCCAGAACCATGATTCTTATCACAGCGCAGGTGACTTGGGTTATTCAGTAATTTTTTTTTAAGAAAATGATTTAACTTTACAAATACTTATAATTTAAGCCCACCACCCAAATGTGGAGAAACTGAGCTCAACTGTATTATATATTGGGTACACATTTTTGCTATGTCAGCTTTCTATTAATTACACAAAAATTCTAGCTTAGAGTCCTTAACTCGCACTAAAATTTTAAGTTAAGAAAAATTAATTATCAGACTAGAGCTGTCCGTAAGTGTCCTAGTAAAGGACGTGACACCTCAGTTTAATATTCACTAGCAGCTCTGACAGGCCCTTACTAGGCTGTCCTAATCTCTGAGGATAAGATTGAAACTCCTCGGCTTCACCAAGTCCTTTCCTGGCATTATCTCCCACCCCTTGCCTATACATGTCCTTTCCCCCAGCCTAACTGCTGGCATTGACACGGACACTGGCAACTCCATTACAGCTCGTACCCCCACAAACTGTGATTTATTTGCATTGCTGCATCCCCTCCTAGCCTCACATTAAACAAAAAGAGAGGCTATATTTTAATTTCTATATCCCTAATACCTAGCTCAGTGCCTACCACATAATATTAAAAAACAATTATGGAATGGATGATAAAAATACTGAAAAAATTGAAATTTTAAAAGTATGTGTGGCCCGTGTTCGGCAAACTGCGGCTTGGGAGCCACGGTTTGCCTCTCTGTTGACTAATGAGTTGCTGACCTCTGACCTAGACTCTCGATTCAAATAATTACAGGCTGCTGTTGTTCCTTGTGATTAAGCCCCTCTAGGCTAACCTCTCACCTACTGTCTTCCCCTGTACAGCCAAATTCGCGTTATGAGAATCTTCCAGCATTACTAATCTGACCTGGCATTTCGGGCGGAGAGCAAAAAGGGTACAGAGAGCAGGACAACTTCCCACTCAGTCTGCATTTCCAGTCAAAAACAAGTAAATGCATTTGCAAACACTGGGTATATAAGCAAAGGAATGCAAATGGGCTCTAGCCTTGGGCAACAAGACAATTTTGCTTTAATGCACATCTCTTATATTAAGGTTAGGAAAACCAGAAATTCCCTTCATACTTAATAATAGAGAAACATGCAAATTGACCGTACCTCTGCTATGCCCACAGCCGATCAGAGTGAGTATGCAAATTAACACAACAAAGATGGAGGTTAATTTGCATACATTGGCGCCCAGCATCCTGGGTCCTGGGAACTTTCTCAGCACCCAGGTTACTCAGAGGTAGGCCCAAGGTGGGTCCAAAGCAACCTGGAAGGGCCTGAGCTAGGGGGTTCCTGGGCAGAGGTAGAGACCATGGATCAGATGAGCTGGGGGGGCCCTGTCCAGGACCCAAGCCTCGGCCAGGGACTTGCAGCCTTGGCAGGGGCCGAGCTGGTGATCGGAGGAAGCTGGGGGTCCCTACCCAGGACTCAAGGCTTTAGGCCTTGGCAGGGGTGGAGCTGGCAATTGGAGGGAGCTGGAGGGTCCCTGCCCAGGATGCAAGCTTGGACAGCGGTTTGGGGCCTTGGCAGGGGAGGAGCCAGTGATCAGAGGTGATAGGTATGAACTACAGAGGAAACACCTTTTCTGACCGCTCATTGGCTAAGCTCCCTGATTGCCACTGATAATATTCTTAGTAACTTGGGTATAAGAATCCAAAAAGGTGACCTAGGGCTTTTCCACCATACTCCTAGAGGAAAAAAAAAATGAAGGTCTGCTGCTGGAGGGCCAAGAAATGTCATATCCTGCTCTAGCCGGTTTGGCTCAGTGGATTGAGCCTCCTCAGTCTGCTGACTGCAGGGTCTGGGTTTGATTCTGATCAAAGGCATGTACCTAGGTTATAGTCTCCTCCCTGACTGAGCCCAGGTCAGGGCTCATGTAGGAGGCAATCAATCAAAGAGTCCCTCTCACATAGATGTTTCTCTCTGTCTCTCCCTCTCTCTTCCACACTCTCTAAAAATCAATGGAAACATATCCTCCAGTGAGGAAAGAAGGAGAAGGAGAAGGAGAAGGAGAAGGAGAAGGAGAAGGAGAAGGAGAAGGAGAAGGAGAAGGAGAAGGAGAAGGAGAAGGAGGAGAAGGAGAAGGAGAAGGAGAAGGAGAAGGAGAAGGAGAAGGAGAAGGAGAAGGAGGAGAAGGAGAAGGAGAAGGAGGAGAAGGAGAAGGAGAGGAAGAAGGAGAAGGAGGAGGAAAAGGAGGAGGAGAAGGAGGAGGAGAAGAAGGAGAAGAAGGAGAAGGAGAAGGAGAAGGAGAAGGAGAAGAAAGAACTGTCATATCCTATGAAAGATACATCTTGCAAATGCCTAAAGAAAGTTGTCATTTTTTCATGGTGAAGGGACTGGAGTCCATGTTGATGAAAACACCTTGGTGGCTGTCGTGACTAGCAGTAGCTGCAGCAGCAGGATGATGGGGCTGGTGCCTTCCCTGATCAGCCTGGTTGCCTCCCACAAAGGGAGGCCAGACTCCGGCTTAGGACATCCCCTGAGAGCTCCCAGTATGAATAATTGATGAAAACCTGTAAGAGATTTGACTGAGATAATCCCCAACTCCTGAAAACCTCTTAAAATTATTAAATAACAGAAAAGTCAATGATTAAATTTAGCAGTAAGAGTTGAACTTAGCTTTGAAAGACAAAAAAAAAAGCTATTAAATTTCAGATCATTGTTGAATACAAAGAATTGAATAGCATGATAAAAAAAGGACAAGCAAAAAACTTTTAGCACTGAGATGGATAACTATTTTGTAGACATAGGAGCCTAAAAATGTTGAAAGGGTAGATAGCATGAATAACTAAATGATACACTTTAATAGATACTAGTAGAAAGATATAGAGGGAGAGCCAGTTAGAGAAGAAAAAAATGGGCGTAAATTAAACAGCCAGATAAATGTGTGAGGCTTGTTGAGGCTGAAAGTCATCCTTTTGAGTCAGGTTGTTTTCCTGAGCAGGATGCAAGGGTGATCTCTTTTCCGGGTCCTTGTCCAGATGGATTTGAAGACTGAAGACCCAGACAAAAGGTGGTAGATGAACAGGGTGAAGTTTATTGGAAGCAAGTACAGACTCCTGCACAGGAAGAGGGTTCCCAGGTGTAACCCACTAAGCCCCTTTTTTCTAAGGTTTATAAAGGCTGCAGTTCTTTGTTTCTTAATACTCCCTTCTCAGTGGTCACCCTTTTGCAGAACATCAGCTTCAAAGGTTAAACCCCATGTGATCCCACTTTCTCTCTCCCTTTAGTGGTAGAATTCTCTATCTCCTGCGGAAATTTGTTTTCCTCTTTCACCCATTTGCCAGTATTTCTCTATCCTCTGTGAAAGTTTGTATCCTTTTTCTCCCCCTACCCTGTGGCTTTTCCCTATTTTCTGTGAATGGATTCTTCCTCTCCCTTATCCTGTGGCACCTTTTTTCTTCTTTGTGAATGTATGCCTTTTGGCAGCTCCAAACCCTCACCTATGCCTTCCTCCCCCATGGACCCTCCTTGTTTTTAAATCTTCCTAAATCTGCCTGTTTTATCCCTAACAGTCCTTTCACTTTGGTTACTTCAGTTTATCACAAGGACATCTGGCCCCTCAGTTCAGGACACAAGATGAAGCTACCACAGTCCGAGACCAGCACTAATGAACCAACAGCACACCCGCCAAGCTATCAGTACTCTGTCTCTGCCAGCTGTGGGCAGTTTCTATTGGCTTCATCTCCCTTCTCCACAATTGCTACCTCTTCTCTAGGACTTTCTTGCTTTGCTTAATGCAAAGGTTTCTTTGGGAGCCTCTGCTTTTTGTAGCAACTTTCCCTGCTTAACAGTTTCCTGCCTCAAACTTGCAGTAACAGATTGAGTGGGTCCGCAAGTCACTTTCAAGGAGAGTGAATACCTCTATTGGGCAAAGCTCTTGCCAGCAGGTTCACAGGTGAAGCACAGGCCCATACAATGACTGACTGCTGTAGGTCTAGGCACCAACCACTGACCCATTCAGCTGTGGCTCAATGATACAATCCAACAAAACTTGAACACAGGCCCACCTGGTGTGGCTCAATGGTTGAGCATCAACCCATGAACCAGGAGGTCACGGTTTGATCCCTGGTCAGGGCACATGCCTGGGTTGTGAGTTCAATCCCCAGTTCAAGAGGCAGTCATCCAATAAATGTCATCATTGATGTTTCTCTCTCTCCCTCTCCCTTCCTCTCCAAAACCAATACAAACATATTTTAAAAATAAATTAAAAACACACACACACACAAAACTTGCACGAGTAAGCAACTTCCTGCCTTGTTCAGACAAGGCCGGAAAGCACGGAAGCCTTTGCAGTGCCATCTAGTAAACAATGTTTCCATCCAAACTATAAACCTTAAATAGTGTTCTCAGACCCTTAATCCAAGCACCTCTCATTGAAATCTAAGTGGCTGGTAACGTAAAACCAGGAAAGGAAGAGATGAATGGTGGCAGGGGGAAAACTGAGGAAGTCTCATATAGCAGGACAGGGACCGAATCCTAAGCACTGATGGGGAGCTGGCCTCAGAGAACATCATTTATCTCTTCCCCGAGCTGAAGAGAACAGACAGAATTCATGCGTGATGATTTTTATCTTTTCAGAAGAGAGAAGAAAAATGATGATAGTTATAGAATAAGAGGAATTAGGAGCTTGCGGATGACAAAGAAGGTTAGAACTGCTATTGGGAGCATATAAAGGGACAAGAGATTGGTTTTAAAAACATCAAATATAGGGCCAGAAGTTCCAGGGATAGCTTGATAAGCATGATGTGTAGAAAGTCAAGTCAGATGTTCTCCACCAACTCACAGCAGACAACTTAAGGTTTTTATTAGTGAGGGAATCCACACATAACTACAGACAGAGATCTAATAATAAAGACATGAATGGAATATGCAACTGAGAGTTTAGGGAAACCCTTCATAATCAGATATTATATGTAGGTTTACAAAAGAGTAAGAAAACTTCCCTTCTACATTTTGTGTGCCTATCTATCTATATATAAAAGGCTAAGCAACCATGGCCTCCGAAACAACCAGATGACTGAACAGGCTGCATGGGGCGACCAGGCCAGCTGGGAGGTTAGTGAGGGGCAACCAAATGACCGAGCAGCAGGCTGCGTGGGGCAGCCAGGTTGGCAGGAGGGTTAGTAAGAGGTGACCAAACAACTGAGCTGCAGGCTGCATGGGGTGACCAGGCCAGCAGAGGTGTTAATGAAGGGCAACCAAATGACCATGCTGCAGGCTACATGAGACTATCAGGCCCATGTGTGTGTGTGTGTGTGTGGTGGGGGGTAGTTGGGGGTGACCAGATCAGCAGGGGGGGCCAGTGAGGGGTGACCAGGCCAGTGGAGGTGCACTAAGGGGCGACCAGGCCAGTAGGTGGGGGACAGTTGGGGGTAACCAGGCAGGCAGGTGAGCACTTAGGATCCAGTGGTCCTGGATTGTGAGAGGGATGTCTGACTGCTGGCAGTCAGACACCCCCCAAGGGGTCCCAGATTGGAGAGGGTGCAGGTTGGGCTGAGGGGACCCCCATGTGCATGAATTTCATGCACCAGACCTCTAGTTTATAAAGAAAAAGAATTAAGTGTCCACTCTTACCCTGGCCAGTTGATTTGAGTGTTATCCCATGCACTCAGGTCACTGGTTCCATTCCAGGTCGGGGCACATACCCAGGTTGTGGGCTTGATCCCATTAAGGGGTGTGCAGTAACCAGCCAATCAATGTTACCTTCTCACATCTATCTCTTTCTAAAATCTCTTTAGCCCTAGCTGGTTTGGCTCAATAAATAGAGCATCAACCTGCGGACTGAAGGGTCCCAGGTTTGATTCTGGTCAAGGGTACATTGCAGGCTCAATCCTCAGTGGGAGGCATGCAGGAGGCAGCCGATCAATGGTTCTGTTTCATCACTGATGTTTCTCTTTCTCCCTTTCTCTCTGAAATCAATAAAAATATTATAGTTTGTATGAGGGATGATTCTAAATTATGTCTCATATTTGGCAGGGATGCAAATGATATCTTATGTAATATGAGTGGTTTTGCTTGGAAATTTTTGTTTTGGGTGATTACTTATTTGAAGGGGGACAAGAGAACCACCAATATTCATGTACATCAATACATGTCAGTTCCTGTGATAGGTGCTTTACATGTTATCTCATTAATTCTCTTAATAGTCCTGTAAGATAGGTATTACTCTCAGTAACTTATAGTAGAGAAAACCAAAGCTCACAGAGATTAAATAACTTACCCATGACTGTAAAACAAGTCTGACTCCAAAGCATAAGTTATTTCCAAGGGCCACAGTGCACAGTAAAATAGGGAGATATCAAATGAATCCTGACTTTTCCTATTGCCAAGGCTTATTAGTTTATCTATAACCTCACTACAAATGTGAGCAGATAATTTATCAATAGTTCTGTTCTCCCCAGAATTTGCCTATGATTATGTATTTTGATCAGTCAGGAGGTACACATGTACTGTTACAAATTATACCTTCAAAGGGGAGAAAAAAGAGTGTAGGCTCTATCATTAACTAACTAGTTGTACAATCTTAAGCAAGCTTTTTAATTTTTTTGAGCTCTCAGATTTTTTATCTACAGAAATGAGGACTTTGGAATAGATGGTGTTTAAGGTCCTAGGTGACTCACTCCATCCATCCATCCATCCATCCATCCATCCATCCACTCATTCATTCAGTGGGATTTTTCTATGTATCAGCATTATATTATGTTCTGGGAATACAGCAGTGAATAAATGAGAACCTAAAGAAATTTACATTCTATAAAATTCTTGATCTTAAGAAAATAATTCTCAATGTGCTGAGGAGCGAAAGTAATCCTCATTCGTGTGGTTATACTATTTTGAAAGTATACCTGTACTACCTCCTTGAACTGCAGTCTACTCCCCATGAAGTAAGTACTATGGGAAGTCAGTGCTGTTGATAAACATTTGCAGTATCCTTCATATAGGCTTGGCAGAAAAAAAGGTTGGTAATGTCTTCAGATCATTAATAAAAGGCCTGTGTATGTGTTATGTTCTGAGAATAACAAAATCTGAAATGTTAGTAAGTTTTAAAATATTTATTTTCACTCCCTTCAAACCAAAAAGCTATAACTAAAGATTATGCTATAGTCAAACAAAATTATCATAGAAATGTATATGACTTGAAAATAAATAAAAAACACCTCTAGTTTTAACTCTGTCAGTCATACAATGTTTTA
>PVJN01021846.1:0-34132 GCA_004026805.1 Lasiurus borealis
AGAGTTACTAATAATGGGCTTAAAATTTCGATTAAGTAAGGTGAATAAGCTCTAGGGTCCGTACTGCAATGTTGTACCAACAGTTTACAACACTGTATAGTCCACTTAAAAATATGTGAGGCGCCCGGCTAGGACAGCTCAGTGGTTGAGTGTCGACCCAGGAACCAAGAGGTCATCGGTTTGATTCCTGGTCGGGGCATGTGCTGGGGTTTCAGGTCCATCCCCAGTAGGGGATGTTTCAGGTCCATGATGTTTCTCTCTCATCAATGTTTCTCTCTCTCTATCTCTCTCCCTTCCTCTCTCTCTAAAAATCAATTAAAAAAATTTATTGTGAAGAGGGTAGATCTCATCTTAAGTGTTCCTATCATGGTAAAATAAAATAAAATAAAATAAAATAGTTGATAGTCAATGCAAATTAAAGGAAGAACGACAACCTATTTTTTTTACCCATTAGATCAGCACAAAGTTTAAAAGGCAGTGACATTCAGAGCTTAGGATGACAAGTCATCGGACTTTGTTCATTTAAGTATGAGCTGCTGCTAACTGGAGGAAATAACCTGGAAATTATAAAATGTAAAATATGCACACTTTTGAATCAGCACTACTGCTTTTGGGACTCTTGTTATAATAAAACACACACGTATCTAAGACGGTAAATGTAGTAAGGTGTTTGTGGTAGCATTGCTCGTTTGGGTAAAAGACAGTAAAATAACCTGAATAATTATGGCTAACCTATAAAATATACCATTACTTAACTATTTCAAAAGTGAGATTAGTCCTGCATAACAACTCAAATAAAGCCAAGCATTACGCTTTAGTCTATTGGTCTCTCCACTTTCTTTAAAAATGATAAAAATCCTCCTGATATTGGGGTGACCCAGTATCTTAAAGCTGTTTCCATCTGCTTGAATACACTCTGCAGTCAGTTGAAAAGTGAAGACCTTGCACCTTCTTTCCTTCAATGTTCAAACCCTGTAATTTTTATTTTTCCTCACTTCGGCCAGAGGAGTGTAACAGAATCATATACTCACTTTGCAATTGGATACTCCCACATGTACCCCCAACCTCCATGGAGCTGCACACAGTCATAAGCCACGCTGTTTTGTAATTCAGATGCCCTAGATAAATAAAATAAAAAAAACAGCAATGGAATATTTGAAATGGATTTGCATGAGGTGCTTCACAATAAAAAAACAAGTCACTTATTAAATGCATACGTTTATCCAACAATGAAAAGTAGGCATATAGCCAACCAGAGATATACTGTAATTTTGTATAAATGACACATGAAATAAATCTCAGGAGAATTTTCACATAATGAATACTTTCTTCATCAATTATATTTTTGGTTCAGTTTTTGTTAAGGCTATAAACAAAATGTGGACAGCATAGACTATTAGATTTTGGCTATTTTATGCCTGAGAAGGATACAGTAAAAACTTGAAGTTGGTCTACTTTATTTAGACTTTCTATATGATCTAAGTTAACAGTATAATTATACAATCACCTATTTCCTTTTGTCTTTGAATTATGTCATAACCCCGTATCCCCAAATGTCAATTCCTACCTTAATGCTATAAGTCTAAATTCAAATAATTGTAGAAAAAAATTTTTTTAGGGTTTTCAGAAATAAACTGAATGTAAAAATGAAAACCTAAGGAGGGTTCACTACTGTTAAAGTGCATGCTATCATACAGGAAACTTATTAAAGATTATTAAAGAATTATTGTCCTTGATACAATATGAAGTACGTGAGAAATAGTCTTTTCTGATCTTATTACAATAATTTCAACTATCATTAGGGATTTTTTATTCATATTAACATAAAAGATTAGTTCAAAATTACTTTCAACATATTTTTCAGTAGCATGAAACAAAGCAAAGGTAAGCATGGACACATTTTCCTATTAAAAATAATTTTTAACTCCAATGGGACAGGAGAAGGATGTCCCCAAGAAATACAGTAACGATATGATTAACAGACAAGACTCAAGGATAATAATATTTGGAATCATCTACATTTTTTGTATTTGGTAAGTATTTCAGTAAAATATTTACCAGACTATAACTAGTTGCTTACTCTGCTACACAATGAAATGCCATATGCTTATGTGTCTGTAAACCAGGTGTTTTCAAGGACAGCGAGGTCCATATCTATACAAATATCTCTTTTTCCAAAAACATCTAAAGTTATTTTTCTACTTTTTAAATTAATCAAGAAACTTGCTGAAAATGTCTCCCCTTCCCAAAGTGCAAGTTCCTAGTAATTTCAACATGGCAATTTTATTATTTTGGAATCATTACAGAAAGCACTATTCTGCGTATTTCCCCATTCTACTTCTCACTGAACTGAACACAGTTAATGAATAATGACAGGAATTTTTTCTAGGTTATTTTTGGGCTAATGAGATGTGAGAATGTTTGCTTTTAAAACAGAGACCAAACCCATGTCTAGAATCTGATTTAAACTATGTTCTTGCATCATAAAGTACACAAAAGCCTTATAGGCATCTTTTTTTCAATCCACTCACCTTTAATACCATTGCTAATCATCTTTAACACAAATGAAAGTCTTTCTGAACTTCATAGGATAGTCTTTTCTTTCACTTAATAGAGCATGTACAACTTCTGATGGGATAATCAGTTCTTTAGAAATTTTTCTTGGATCTAAAACACCTTAAATAGGAAAATTCTGTCCAACTTCCTCATTTCACAGATATCAAAATGCTGTCTCAAAAAAATTAAATTTAATGATAGTTATTTAATGAAAACTGGGACTCTTCAGGACTTTATAAATGTTTGGTCTCACTATACTGACACTCTTCAGATAATTTTCAATTAAACTTAAATCAGTCATCCTACTTCAGTCTCTTAGTGCTTTATTTTCAATAGCAGGCTAAAAGTTAAATACTAACTCCAGTAATTTTTAACATATTATAAGCAGGCTTGATGAGACCTTTCAGCATTTTTTATAAGTTGGTTCTTATGGCTGGTTTTCATGGACTCAACCTTCTTCCTTTTAGGCCCCTGCAGGCTGAGTTTCAGGTTAAGAGAATTCCGTACCAGTCCGAGCAAACACCACACTGTCATGACGGAAGCATGCATACCAATATTTCGCCATGGAAGCCGTGGCTGAGTCCAGACGTTTTGTCTCGTGTAGCTGGAGACAGCTGTCCACAAAAGCTCTGGTTACACAAATGTGTGTTTTCAATTCCGCCAGTTTATGCTGCACCGTCTTGAGTGGAAAGGAAATGAAAAATAAAAGTGAGCATGGGAGAAGAGCATGTTTTGAGTTACCGAGCATATCAAACATTATATAATAGAAGAGTTTTAGAGCAAAACAAAAGTGGAATTACACACAAAAGTAGGTTGTGTGTTTTTCTTTCTTTCAACCAAAATAGAAGCATAGGTTAACGACAGAGCTTAAATTTAAACGCTGCTGTATTTCTTGCTAAAGAAGCTTGTAAGAAAAGAAAAGATGCAAAAACAAATACATAACGATCGGATGTTTTAGATGAAAAAGTTTAGACCATGTAGGAAGGAAGCTTCTTGAAAACAGCATGACTGATGGGTGAGCACCATCTAGTGGTAAAGTCCTGTAGGTACAACTGCTGAAAAAAAACCATATTTTCCTCTGGAATCTAAACCCATGAAAAAGTTTTCTCTATTTTTTAAAAAATATATTTTACTGATTTTTTACAGAGAGGAAGGGAGAGGGATAGAGAGTTAGAAACATCGATGAGAGAGAGACATCGATCAGCTGCCTCCTGCACGCCCCCCACAGGGGATGTGCCCGCAACCAGGATACATGCCCTTGACAGGAATCGAAACCGGGACCTTTCAGTCCGCAGGCCGACGCTCTCTCCACTGAGCCAAACCGGTTTCGGCAAAGTTTTCTCTATTAGTGAAATTAAGTAATCACATTCCTCCATTCTGCTTGTTTGTCTTAGAAAAAAAATATAAAGTAACAGCTGGAGTGACATCATACAAAATATCACGTTATATTACAAAATATTTAATCTATATCTGTAAAATGCAATGAAAGAATAAAAGAACTGAAATCTCAAGAGATCAGAGTCCAGTATCCCTAACCTCTTCTGAATTCTCCCCACCCTTCCTCTTCTCTCTCATAATAACTTGTCTAGAAGAGTCTCTAACTTGAACTAAATGGTCAGGAATTGTCAGCCCTAATATACCTACATACCTTCTCCTGTTGGCCATAGACAGCCATCAGTGCCCTTGGCACTCATATTATGTAGCCCATTCTCAATCATTCTCAACTGCTCTCACTTCCATCAACTTTTCTTGTATTCCTGACTCTTGGCTCCCACACCTTGAACTTTACGTTTATATATGGTCCTCAAACTTCCTTCAGAAACTGGCTTAGATGTGAAATACTGGCTTTCTACTCCAAAAAGACACAGTGTTAATTGATCTCTCGGGTCCAAGGTCCAGCTATGGTCAGCTGGCTCCAACTTCCTTGTGGAAATTCAGATAGAAACAGAGTTCTGATCATTCTGCTGTGGAATGAGTGAGACCTACACTGTGGCTCATCAAAAGCATGGAAGTTAATGACGAAGAGGACTTAGTGAAACTTAAACTAGAAATTAAATGTACCCCACACTGGCACGTCCAAAGTCATGACTCAGTTCTCAAAGGGAGATTTTTGGGGACCAGGTTCTTAGAGGATGCTGCCTTTACTACTGGTGACAGCAGTTCTCATACCACAAAACCAAACCTTTCAGTATAGCTGGGGTGGGGAAAGTCTGGGTGCTTTACATTTCCGGGAAAGGGTAGACAAGGAGTCTCATCAGACCCAGGCCCAGGCAAGCTCAGGGTGTGTCAGAGAGAGCAGGTACTCGGAAGAACAGATTCCTTGTAAGTGTCCCGTCATAACGGGCTGTGCTGATGGAAAACCCACCTGACTGCCTTCCACTTGGCTTCACACCATCCTGTTCTAGAAACAGACCACGTGACTGCCTCCCATCATCCCAAAACCAAGCAGTCGGAAGGCTGATGACACACTTTTCCCACCTTGGACTCTAATTCAGAACGTCTACACCTTCTTCTCATTCTTTCCATCACTTTTTCTATTTCCCTTTCTAGTTGCTTAATTAGGCCAACTCCCTACCCTTTCATCAGCTCACAGTTTTCCACTCCCACGCCACACATCCATGTTTACTCACAGAAAATCTACAGCTGAAACAGGGAGTGAAAAGAGGTGGGGAGAGACTCCTCTATGCATTGGCACTCAGTTCTGAGACTACGTCCAGCCCAGTTCAGTGGCACTCCATTTGGAAAATAAGAGGGAACCTGACAAATCTCAAGACACTTTTGTCCTATCCACCCCGTTTGAACATTTATGCACTGTTATAAGAGAGAATAAAAAAAACTCGTAAGACAAATTCTCTCATAGGAGAGCTGTTCCAATGGGAATGCTGGGAGCTTCCAGAGGCTGAAGTTCAATTTCAGACCATCATGGGCGCATTTTAGAATTCTTGTGTCAGCGTATTCAGTGAGGTCCAAAGGTCTGAAGGCATAAATGCCTCCAATGGTACATCATTTACTCTTTGGAGATATAGAGATTAAATATTTACATGTTCTTGGCATTGGGTGTTCCTATGCAGATGTGGTCTTTGCTCTTCAGACGCTGTGTCATACTTTTAGGAATTATTCTCTAATGAATAGCAGTGACTAATTGTACCACGCATTATTAGCAAGGTACTTTTTGTGAATGATCAACATGCTCATAGCAGAACTGTTTAATATTTATTAACAGTTGCTAATAGATAATATTGCAGCTAGCATTAAAAAAATTCCCTTAAGTTACTAAGTAGACCAGATGGAGTCTCTTTCAGACTTCTGAGTAAAAAAAAAAAATTCTTAAGAATCATAGAATTGTGGAAATTTGGAAAGTTATCTAGCCCCAGTATCCCATTTAAACAACACCTCATATGTTATGCCTGAAATATAAAGTATAACATCTTAGGTTTGCTAGCTAATATTGTAGTTAATTAACCCTACACTCAAGGTCTTAAGAACTGGATATTCAGTTTTTGGAGGAATGTAAGAAAGAAGTGTTATTTTCTTCTCCTGTTTCTTTTTCTAATACTTTGTGTCCTTAGAATCAAGAGCACATGTCACCCAGGAAATAACTAAAATTTGTGTTAAGAAAAAACGCTGAATTTTCACTTCATTGAACATGGGTGAACATGTATGAAAAGAAGGAAAAAGAGTAAAGTCTATCTACCTTAAGTTTCTGGGTAGTAAGATTAGTGCCTGAATTAAGAGTGTAGGTTCTGGAGTTAGAATATCTGTGTAATCCTGGACAAGTTACTTAACCTCTCTATGCCTCAATCTCCTTATCTGTAAAATAAGGATAAATATAATAATTATTATGCAGAGTTACTGTGAAAAAAAGCATGAGACAATCCATTTAGCAATGTCTGCCACACAGGCACAATGCAAAATAATGATAAATGACAGTCATTATAATTATTTAATATTAGAATTTTACTGTCTATTCCATGAATAATCATAAGACTTAACATCAAATATGGAAAGTATGAATGAAATGGAAATCCTATAACTATTTAAGTATGACAGATCTCCATCTTATAAAAAAAACATATTGACTTGAGAGAGAGAGATCAATTTGTTGTTTCATTTACTAGTATTTACATATTAATTGATTGATTCTTATATGTGCCCTGACTAGGGATCAAATCCTCAACCTTAGTGTATCATAATGACGCTCCAACCAATTGATAAGTTTAAATATGGTAGGTCTCCATCTTAAAAAGAACACAAATTTTTGTGAAATATATCCAAATGGTCAGAAAGAATCAACATGTTCAAAATTCAAGGAGAAAAAAGAAAACAGAATTGTTATGTGCTCATAAAATGACATTTGGCTAACTATAATATGGCATTTAAAGGCCTTCTATTTCACCGAAATCGGTTTGGCTCAGTGGATAGAATGTAGGTCTGTGGACTGAAGGGTCCCAGGTTTGATTCCAGTCAAGGGCATGTACCTTGATTGTAGCACATCCCCAGTAGGGGGTGTGCAAGAGGCAGCTGTTTGATGTCTCTCTCTCTCATTGATGTTTCTGACTTTCTATTCTTCTCCCTTCCTCTCTGTAAAAAAAAAATCAATAAAATATATTAAAAAAATTTATAAAGGCCTTTATTTCAATTTAATAACCAGAACCATAGTATACACAGCACTAGAATAGGCTGTGTAGGCATGCATTGATCATTTATCTTCTCTGAATAGATATTAAATACCTAGATTCAATATGAAAATATTATTCTCTCTCATCATGGATACATTTATTTATATAAAACAAAAAATTAGAAGAAATATCTCAGAATTCTCAAAACACACATTTACTTGGAAAATACTACTTGTCAATAATATAGTGGTGGAAGCAGAATGCTACTTTTGAAATTACCTTTCAAAGAAGGCAACCAAAAAATGGTACCTGCTTTGAAAAGGATTAAAACTATTTCTTCTTTTTTTGTTATTTTTACATATATATTACATATATTATTAACAAATATTTCCTTCATATTTAAAATCCAGAAAATGTCAAAACACATTTAATGTTCTTAGTTATACAATCTGGGTAATACTGTAGTCATTTTTGTTGTGATTTAATATGAATTCCATAAATACAGGAATTGTATATTTCTAAGGGGATGGAAAATATGTCTACTTAGTTCTTTTTTTCAAAAATATATTTTTATTAATTTCAGAGAGGAAGGAAGAAGGAGAAAGAGATAGAAACATCCATGATGAGAGAAAATCATGGATCGGCTCCCTCCTGCAAGTCCCCCATTGGGGATTGAGCCCACAACCCAGGCATGTGCCCTTGACCGGAATCGAACCTGGGAACTTTCAGTTTGCAGGCCGATGCTCTATCCACTGAGCCAAACCAGCTAAGGCTAATTCATTTTTATTTTTTTTGTTAATCCTCACCTGAGGATATTTTTTAATTGATTTTTAGACAGAGTGGAGGGAGAAAGACCAAGAAATGTGTGAGATACACATCGATTGGTTGCCTCCTACATGAGTCATGACCAGGGCCAGGGATCAAACCTGAAACTGAGGTACGTGCCCTTGACCAGAATTAAACACCTGGGACCCTTCAGATAGGCTGATGCTCTGAGCCAATCTGGGCTTGAATGTTTTTAATAAGCATTTTTTTTTTTTATGTAAAAGTGGTGGTGGTTGGATTTCAGAAGCAAATGACACTAATTCTATTTTGCGTAAAGTTGGGAAAGTCACAGAGTGATATCCAGTGGTATTATTCCCTTCATATTGCTAGAAGTCTTGAATGTATACTTCCAGAGCCATATCTATGAAATTATATGTGAGCACACAGCCTTTTGAAGGCAATCAATATATATGTTCTCAGTGAAACAATGGGTCTCAGTATTTTTCTGGGGGAGACTACTGGCATTGGAGTGAGACGTTACTTGGTGATCTCTGAGTTACAGAATGTTTAACAACACTAGACTCCAGGGTTAACATCTCAAGTCTCCGTACTATCCTCTTCTAAATTCCTGGGGAAGAGAGTAGTCACTGAGAATCACTAATATCAGTAAATCAGTGATACATAAATAAAAGGGAATATAAAGTGTAATATCTAGGGAGGGCACATCATACTGATTTTAAAAATGTTTTCTTGACCAGAGAAGTATTTCAAACTTCCCTTACTCTCCTCCAACACTGACCCATTTCGGAAGGGTAAGTTGATACTATCTAATACTAAACCATGACAACAAGCTTACCTGTATATGGGCCACTGTTTTCCCAAAAGCTTTTCTTTGTTTAACGTAGTCCCTGGTTTCTTCAAACATGAATTCACTGGCTGAAACTCCTAACTCGGCAATCAAAAGCCTTTCCTGTAACCCAGAAATTAGGTCTTAAGCGATTTTCATATGATTCCAATGATAATAAATCTCACAAATAATTATAAAACTCGAATTAATTTAGTTCTTAACTTTTTTAATAAAAATATTTTGACACATTATTTTTATGATTGATTCTCTTTACTATATAGAGATATATATGTAATTTATTAACCCCTCTCTTCTTTCTATGCATCTATGAGAAAAGAAATTCTGAAGTTGTTGATTTTCATCTATTGATCTCTGCACTGCCCATATCCTGCAATACCCATGGAAAATAACATTTTAAAGCGCAAAGGTAAAATTCTGCCTATTAGTGTAAAAGTGTCCATAGTCAGTTAAATTCCACCTTGCTGGTGATTTTCATATTTAGACTCTCTATATGATCTAAGTTAACAGTATAATTATACAATATAATTATATGAGCTGCTACTAATATAACATGGTCCTCAGTTTCATGTTTAGCCCATGCTGTGCCAGGTACTAGGCAGGTGCAGCCTCTCCTGTGAGGCTCAATGATCACTCAGCAACCACACACCAAAAACTCAGATGTGAGTGAGGGCAGATCCTAAGTGGCTAAAACTACTTGGTCTGAACTTAACATTTCCCCTTTAGATTAAAAAAACAAAAACAAACAAACAAAAAAACTACCAATGTTTTCAAAGAGATATAAATTCTTTCTTTTTCCTCCTTCAGCATGTGATGAGAAGAGGCCATAATCTACCCAGAAGGAACTTGGGATTGAAGTACACATGTAGGCAGCCAAAGAAAGGCAATGGAGATTATGCATCATCTTCTCTGAAAACCTGAGGCATGCCAGATTTACTGCACATCGCTCCTATCCTGAGGAGGGAATCACCTCGGTTGAGATAAAATGTCTTTTTTTTTTTAAAAAATCTTTGTTCTTCCATTTTATTCCTCTCTCTGCTTCAGTTTAAATGTTTGCCTACTGATCTGTCATTAATTCACTAATCCTGTTTTCTACTATGCCCAGGCTCTATATTCATTCAATGGAAAGATACAAATTCTTGACTTGTGGTTCAGAAGCTAAAATCACTCCAAGAAAGAATCAAGAACTGAAATATCTATTTTCCCTATTCACTTATAAGCTTTGAATGAATATCCCCACATTCAGTTATTTACTCATGTAGCCTACAAAAATTCCTATTTTCTTTTTATTTTAAGTTATAGTCGAATGATCGGCTATATCACAAGTTTTATATACATGGATTTATATAGTTCTAGAGTGTTCTGTTCCATTTAACACTTCTCACCTGTGGAAGCTCTTGCATGAGGTAATAGAAGCCTTTATTCTCTTCTCCAAGCAGGGCGTTAGCTGGCAACCGCACGTCTTCAAAGAATAATTCTGCAGTGTCCTAAGAGATCATACAACTAAGTACAGAATTATTTCACTTAAATCTCACAATAACCTGATGATACTATTTCCATTAAACAAACAAACAAACAAAAACAACAAACCAACTAGGAGCCACGTTGGCCTTGTTAATGAACACAACCAGTAAGTGGTAAACCAGGGATGCAAGCCCAGGTTCAACTGATTTCAAAACGTCTGGCTTTTCCACTGCAACACACCATCGTTCTAACTCCAATAATGTCCAGATCTGTGGGTACTGAGGACTAAGGGCTTCTAATGCATATTAAATAAAATGTTTATCTTTTCAGCAACGAAAAATTACCAAGTAATTAGCAAAGAATAGAAAAAATTTCCTGTTCTTAGTTTGTCCTTTTCTTTAATCAATTTCATCAATAGGGATCCTATTATCATTTAGTTAACCTTGCCATTTCAAAAGCAGATATTTAAAACTAGAGGTCCAGTGCACAAAATTCGTGCATGGGTGGGGGGTGAGGTGTCCCTCAGCCTTGCCTGCACCATCTCCAATCTGGGATCCCTCTCACAATCCAGGACTGCTGGCTCCCAACTGCTCACCTGCCTGCCTTCCTGATTGCCCCTAACCACTTCTGCTTGCCAGCCTGATCACCCCCTAACCACTCCCCTGCCAGCCTGATTGATGCCTAATTGCTCCCCTGCCAGTCTCTTTGCCCCTAACTGTCTCCCCTACAGGCCTGGTCCCTCTCAGCTGCCCTCCCCATCTTGTGGTGGCCATCTTGTGTCCATATAAGGGCAGGATCTTTGACCACATGTGGGCAGCCATCTTGTATATTGGAGTTATGGTCAATCTGCATATTACTCTTTTATTAGAAAGCACAGAGGCTTGGTGCATGGGTGGGGGCCAGCTGGTTTGTCCTGAAGAGTGTCCCAGATCAGGCTGGGTGTTCCCTTGGGGTGTGGGGCAGCCTGGGCAAGGCTGTCCATGCCCCCTGGTAACCCAAGATGAGGCCCTTGGATCTGGTATTTATTTGTCTTCTACGATTGAAACTTTGTAGCCTGGAGGGGCGCCAAGCCTCCTGCTAACTCTGTGGCAGCAGCCATTTTTGTTGGGATTTATTTATCTTCTATAATTCAAACTTAGTATCCTTAAGTGGAGGCCAAGACAGGCCAGGGATGCAGAAGCTTGGTTTCCTCCATCGCCAGGGCCAATCCTAGCCTCCTGCTCTCTCCAGCTCCCTGGCTGCTGCCATTTTTGTTGGGATCTATTTATCTTCTATAATTTAAACTTTGTAGCCTTGAGTGGAGGCCTGGGCCCGCGAGGGTATGTGGACAGCTTGGCTTCCTCCATCACTGGGGAAACCTCCCTCCTACTTGCTCCGTGGCTGCAGCCATCTTGGTTGGGGTTAATTTGCATACTTGCTCCTGATTGGCTGGTGGGCATGGCTTGTGGGTGTAGCAGAGTGAAGGTTAATTTGCACACTACTCTTTTATTAGATAGGGTGTCCCAATTCACTTTTATTGCCGACCACTAGGAGGAGGTAAAGGTACATGAACGGTGGAATGAATCTCCATTATCTTTTCTGAAAAGCGTATTTTAGGAATTCAGTATTGGAAGGTATGATTGTGCTTTATGCAGTTCTCTATATAAGGCATAATCAAGTAAATTCAATTATTTATAAATAACTTATTAGTGAAAATTGAGTAATCAAAATTATTACCTAAATATGATTCATAGTATGACTTACCTGGGCTTTCATTCCCATTTTATGTAGCTTTCGTCCCTTGATGAATCCTTTCATTCCTTCCTCCACCAGAAAAAGGCTAATGCCATGGGCAGGGGAGCGAGCTTCTCGATTTGTGACTGCCACTACGATCACAACGTCGCTTAGCCACCCGTTGGTAATGAACACCTGGAGAGCCCCAAGCACACGGTGAAGCTCCACACCAACCCACGTCCATGTGCCAGAAATGATTAGGGGAAAGCATATTCACAAAGACTATACCAGACGAGGCGTGCTTTATAACTCTATGTTCTCAATGCTTTATAACTCTATATTCTATCCATGTCTTATTACCCTATGTTCTATGTGAAGCATTAATTAGTTATATGTAAGGTTATTAGATAGTAGAAGGAAAATAGCCCAATGCTTCAAAGAAAGAAGCCCTATGCAGGCCTTACAGGAAATGAACATCTTTTCTTAACACTTAGTCAACAACAAATATTTACAGAGTGTATACTAGACAGTTTTAGGTAATCCGCTGCCATCAGTGAGATTAGATTCTAAGGGAAATATTTACTCTGGAGCCTGGGTGAAACCTCACTTAGAGAAGCTTTTCAATTTTCTCATGGGTTGATGGGCTCTCAGAAAGATTGAAGGGCTCTCAAATTTGATCAACGGTTATCTTTTTCTCTTAAGATCTTTTGAAACTCTTCCTGATAATGCAAGAAAGAGTTTTCCCCAGTTTCTCATCAAATCATTGCTCTAGTTAGTCCCATATTTGGACAATGTGAGCCTTCCCTTCCCTTTTCCTGGTTTGATGAGGGTTGTTGGGAATCAAAAACATTATTTTCTATAGGAGTGAGGAGGTATGCAAAATGAAACACAGAAATGGAACAGATCTTATATAACGTAAATGTTGCAAAATTCTGTTTCCAAAACACAACGCAATTCCTGGGTGACCTCAACTAATCTCAGTTCCTGTGTGAGCCTCCCTAGATATAACCAATAACCAATAATCTTTGAGACACTGTCACCCATGACATCACTCTGGAAAGAAGGGCTATGGAAGCCCCTCTATACCCACCTTGCTGCCATTAAGAACCCAGTCACTTCCATCCTTTTTAGCATATGTTCTTACTCCTTGCAAATCACTGGAATAGAAAAAACAAACAAAAAGTGATGAAAATTTCACTAGCTAATAAAAATTGAAATATGCCAATCTTGTTAGGTAAGTATGAATATAACTTGATCATTCAAAGTGGTTACACGATTATAAAAATTGTCCGTTAGCATGAAAAATGCTCACACAAATGCATTAAAAATCATATCTAATATATGCTAAATCATTTATACAAATAAATATGTGATTTAAAAATACATAGAGCATAACAAGGCCCAATAAGTATTTAAGAACCCCGAATTGGACTCAGATGACTTTTCAAGGCCCACATACCCCTGAGATCATTTGCCACATTGTTCTTGCCTCTGTTCGCCTTGCTCCCTTTCCCTACCTCTATTGATCAAAAGTTTAGCTATTTATTTAAAAGATTGTTTCAAATGCCACTTTCCCTAATAAGCCTCTTCTCAAAGTAGACTATTTTTCTAAATATAAAATAACTTATATTTTTAATAAATATTCATGATTAATACATTAAAAATACAGATAATATTCTAGATAAAGGAGTTATTGATTTAATAAATAATTTTACTTCCTGGAATGAACATTTAAAAAATATATTCTTTCAGTATTTCTCTAGGAAAACAGATATATACATATAAGCATTTTTATAAAAATGGAACTATATATATGATTTTGATCCAATCTAATAAAAGAGTAATATGCAAATTGACAGTACCTCCGCTATACCCACCAGCTCTCAGAGCAAGTATGCAAATTAACCCAAACAAGATGGCTATGACCAGAGAGTAGGAGGGTCTTGGGCTGCCCAGGCCACCCCATGGCCCAAAGGAACACCCACCCTGATCCAGGACACCCTTCAGGGCAAATCAGCTGGCCTCCACCCATGCACCAGGCCTCTATCCTATCTAATAAAAGACTAATATGCAGATTGACCATCACTCCAACACACAACAAGATGACTGCCCCCAAGTGGTCAAAAGATCCTGCCCCCATGTGGACACAAGATGGCCAGCAGGGGAGGCCAGCTGGTAGGGACCAGGCCTGGAAGGGAGGGCAGTTGTGGGTGATCAGGCAAGCAAGGGAGGGCAATTGGGGGTGATCAAGCCCATAGGGGAGGGCAGTTAGGGGCAAACAGGCTGGCAGGGGAGCAGTTAGGAGCCAGCAGTCCTGGATTGTGAGAGGGATGTCCGACTGCTTGTCCAGGTAGGGTCAGGCCTAAACGGGCAATCGGACTTCTTTCAAGGGGTCCCAGATTTGAGAGGGAGCAGGCTGGGCTGAAGGACAGCCCCCCATGCATGAATTTTGTGCACTGGCCCTCTAGTCTCTTAATAATATCCCATGTTTTTCTATAAAGTACATTTTATTAGCAGCATAGAATTTCATCCTATGGATTTATAATGTTTTCTTAAAAACAATCTCTTCTTGTTGAACATTTAGATAGCTTTCAGTTCCAAATATCCTATAATGACTAATGACCCCAAAGAGGGCAGGTCCTAATCCCTGGAATGTGCAAGTGTTACCTTATATGGAAAACGGGTTTTGCATAATGTAACACGAGATGGGGATTACCTAGATGCACACTAAATGCAATTGCAAATGTACTAATGGGAGAGACGCAGAGCGAGATTTACATTGACAGAAGTGGAGGGCCAACATGAAGAAGGAAACAGAGATGGGAGCCGTTATCACAAGGAAAGGAATGCCGTCAGCCACCGGAAGCTGGAAGAGGCAAGGGGTGGATTCCCTTTATATAAGGATCACACTATCCTTCTGTTTCACAGAGATTATTATGATAGCCAAAGAAGAACATCAGCATGAAAGCATAGAAAATGTTAAGGTACAAATGTACATAATTATACATAACTAGAGGCCTGGTGCATGAAAATTCATGCACTGGAGGGGGTTCCTTCAGCCCAGCCTGCCCCCTCTCACAGTCTGGGAGCCCTCAGGGGCGGGAGGTGACCTGGCGATCAGGGGAAGGTGACGCCCCATCATACCTCTGCTGCTGCCACTGCCAGCAGCACAAGCCTCAGCCCAGCCTGGTTACTTGAGCCTTGGGTGGCCCTGAGTGGCTGGAGGGTGGAAGAGACCGGGGGACTCCATAGATAGGCACGCAGCAGGGCTGAGGGGACTGGGTGCCACCATCTTGTGGCTGTGGACACTGCCATCTTTGAGGGCATGGCAGTCAATTAGCATATTCCCGCCTTATTGGCTGTGGATGCTGCCATCTTTGCGACGGCATGAGGGTCAATTAGCATATTCCCTCTCTTAGATAGGATGGAGTTTCCTATGTATGCAGAGGGGAAAGGGCCAGGGATTTTTAGCAAACGCAACCTTTTTTTGTGAAAGACAAATCAAAGCAAGACAACAGAGATGTGGCCTGCATCTCTGAAAGCAGGGGAGATGAACCATGTCCCATCTTCTCTATTCTTTCCTTCCCATATGCTTTTGTTTTATTTTCCCCGCAATTACTCAAAACTTTAATCTTCTTCATGTGCGGCTTTTCTCCATTCTTGCATTCTCTTGCCCATGTGGCCTCTTTTCTTATCTCTAAATAAGCAAGCTGACTGACTATTTTTCCATTACTCTCACAAACTTCCAAAAAAACACTGTCTCTTTTTTCTACATTCTTATTCTCACTTTCCTTCATAATTAATAACCACAGATAAGGATAATCTAAATAAACAAGATAATCTAAATAAACAAGAATTAAGCAAAGCCTTTGTTTGTATGAGTTCAGTTGGAGATAAATCAAGATCTCGAATTTTCTGTTGCCTCTAACAGGCAGTAGGTTGGAATTAGAATACAGTAAGTATGATGCTTCAGAATACTGGGCCGTCAGCCAGGTATCTTAGAGAATTATCTTAAAAGCAAAGGAAGAAGATTCAATTATTACTTCTTTTAGGTCACATTTTTAGGCAAAAGAAATAGTCAAAATTCTTTTATTTTGGCAAAATTAAGTATCAGTGTTGGCTTATAATTATAGATTTATAGCCGAGAAAGATAAATACAATTTAAGCATATTGCCAAATCACGCTATGAAATATTAAGACATGTAAAAATAGCCCTGGCTGTGTGGATCAGTTGGTTGGAGTGTCATTCCATACACCAAAAGGTTGTGGGTTTGATTCTCAGTCAGAGCACACTCTTAGGTTATAAGTTCTATCCCCAAGTCAGATCGCATATGAGAGGCAGCTGATCTGATGGATGTTTCTCTCTCTCCCTTCCTCTCTCTAAAAATCAATAAAAACATATCCTCGGGTGAGGATTAAAAATAAAATAAAAATAGCCGAAACCGGTGTGGCTCAGTGGATAGAGCCTCGGCCTGCAGACTGAAAGGTCCCAGGTTCGATTCCGGCCAAGGGCATGTACCTTGGTGGCGGGCACATCCCCAGTAGGGGGCGTGCAGGAGGCAGCCGATAGATGTTTCTCTCTCATTGATGTTTCTAGCTCTCTATCCTTCTCCCTTCCTCTCTGTAAAAAATCAATAAAAAACATTAAAAAATAAATAAAATAAAATAAAAATAAACAGTACTCTCAAAAGAGAAAATTTTAAATATTACAGGCTGAGCTTTGCAGAAACAAGTCTTAGGTGTTCAATTCAGCTTTGCCACACCTTTACGCTCTTCCTCTGCATTGCCTGTTAACCATTGGCCTATATGTCGCTGCTCTCTTTAACATAAAACATATCCCTTACCACGCTGGCGTCCCAAACTACTGTCCCCTCTCTACACTTCCTTTTACCGCCCTACAGAAAAAGATTAGTCTCCATTCTCTGCCTGTTTCTCAACACCCGAATCACACCTTCCAAAGTAACTTCCGCCCTTCCTCTACTGAAATCACAACCAAAGGTCACCAGTAGCGTGCCATGACCTTTTCTAGCTCTCAACCTCCTCGACATTACTAGCCCCTCACTCCTATCTTACCGTCTTTTCAAACTCACTTCCGCTTGTGCTCATGACAGAACACTTGGCTAGATTTCCTGCAAAATCAATCCTCTCTGTTGCCACATTTTGTTTTTATTTTTATTTTTTACAGGTTCAAGGCAAACGTAATACCCAAGCTTTTCACCCTTTTGTTTTACTCCTTAAAATCTGATTCCACCATGTGGAAGCTTTTCTCCCCGGTCTTGAATGACTGATTATTTTTCATTTATCAGATCTGTTTAAATATAGCAACTATTTTTTTTCTTATTAATTTCATCCAAGGATTTTTTTTTTTCCATCAGTGTTTTAGAAAGAAGAAAAGAAGGGGAGAGACACATCCATGGGAGAGAGATTGATTGCCTCCGTCATGTCTCCTGACTGAGCCTGCAACTGAGGTACAGGCCCTTGAACAAAATCAAACCCGAGACCCTTTGGTCTGTAGGTAGATGCTCTAACCACGGAGAAACCAACTAGGGCAATGGAACGACTTTCTATGGGCTTTCTATAGCATTTCTGGCTCTAACATAACAAAGTACTTCTCATATCTAAGTTCGTTTTTCCCTTCCCTACCAAGCACACATGCATAGTACCTTGTTTTCCTCCCAGTACTTAGTACTCACCACAATTTAGAATTGTGAATATATGTTTCTTCCTTACCTCAATAAGCACAAAGGCTGCATCTGTTTTGTTCGCCACTATATATACATGGCACCCTAAGGGGTCTTACTAAGATATTGTCAAATGACTGAGAAAATAAGCGCATTCATTTTTATGAATGGTTTTTAAAACCTATTGCCACTCCAGCATGTATCCAGAGTTCCAAATCTGTATTTTAAGAACCTGCTGAAAAGTTCCACGTGACTTTCACACTACCTCGAAAGTTCATTATGCCTCAAATTCAACACACTGCCTGTCATTTTATTTGCACTGCATTCTGTAAATAAGATCTCAAGCACAGCAAATATAATCAGCTTTGTAGCTATGTGTACATAAGGCCTTCTTTCCCTGTTGGAGTTTGAAGTTGAAGGTGTGAATTACGCTGTGTTCTTCTTTGCATTCCTTCTGGCATATCGCTCACAGTTTTGTATAAAGAAAATAGAAAATAGTTTGCTTCCTGGACTTCAAAACCAACTGAAAGCTCATTTATTTACCTTCCAGCCCCAGGCTCCGTCATGGCTATGGCACCAATGCATTTCCCCGCAGTCATCTGGGGGATGAAGCGCTTGATCTGTTCTTCTGAGCCGTAGTTTGCAATATAGGGCATGACGATATCTGAATGAAGACTGAAACCCGGGCCTGTACAATTCGAATATGCTCTTAGGAAAAAAAAAAAAAAGAAGAGAATTTAAAGCACAAAATAGTTATTTTGTTCTGTTTTTAGTTTCTTTGATTCTCCATTAAAACAACAACATAGTATTAAAGGTCTTAGTTTTTATAATACTCTGTCTCCTCCCAAACTAATAAAGTTCCTGAAAGTTTTCTTAGTTTTTACTATTCTTTTCTCATTTCTGGCTCTAACATAATAAAAGTACTTTAATGAAGCTCAATGAACACATTTAGTGAATTAAAAGATAAAACATTAAAAATATTAAATCAACTACAACTGTGTTCTTTAATACAGCAACTATTTTTATTTTGTCAAATTACCTTTCTCATAACAATAGATTCTAACTAATATAGCTGTAGTCATGGCATGATTTCTGCACTTATCTGTATTTTTAAATTATGGGAAAAAATCTCATTTTATTTACATAGTTGTCATAATAATAATCTTCAATAGCTACAGAATATTACAAATTGTTTATGTACTATAATTTACCTTTTTTATTTTTCCACTGCCAGACATTTAGAGTGCTTCCAAATTTTGGGGATTATGATCTAACATGGTAATTATTTCTCTCTATATATGATATATTTTTCCATTACATTACTTCCTTAAGTTAAACTCCCCATAGTGACATCCTAGATCAAAGAGCAGAAATATTCTTATTTTTTATATATATCCATATTTTTAATCCCCCAAACATTTATTGTTCTACCTTATAATGCCACTAAGAGTATATGAGTGTGCCACTTTCACTGCAACCTCGTTAGCACTGGGTATTAAAATTTTTTGTTTTTACTAACTTTTGTGGATTCTCCCAGTTAATTTAATTTACATTTGATTGGTAGAAAGGATGAACTTGTTTGTTATTTTTCTTGTAATGTCTTTAAGTGTTTTTTTAAATCTTTATTGTTAGACTATTACAGATATCCCTCTTTTTTCCCCATTGCCCCCCTCCACTCCCTTCCGGCCCTGCCCCAGGCCCTATTGTCAGTGTCCACGGTAATGCATAAATGTATTTATGCATATAAGGTTGTTGTTTAATCTCTCTCCCCCCCTACCCGCTTCCCTCTGAGAATTGTCAGTCTGTTCCATTTCCATGCCTCTGATTCTATTTTATTCACCAATTTATTCTGTTTGTTTGAAATTTCTTATTCGTTTATTTTGTTTAGATTCAATTGTTGATAGGTATGTATTTATTGCCATTTTTGTTGTTCATATTTTTAATTTATTTCTTTTTCTTCTTCTTCCCCTTCCTAAAGAATGCCCTTCAACATTTCATATAATCCTGGTTTGGTGGTGCTGAACTCTTTTTCAAAAAGAGCTTCTTCTTGTCTGTGACGCTCTATATCTGACCTTCAATTCTGAATGATAGCTTTGCTGGGTAGAATAGTCTTGGTGTAGGTCCTTGCTATTCATCACTTTGAATATTTATTGCCACTTCCTTCTGGCCTGCATAGTTTCTGTTGAAAAATCAGCTGACAGTTGTATGGGCATTCCCATTTAGAAAATTAACTGCTTTTCTCTTTCTGCTTTTAAGATTCTTTGTCTTTAGGCCTTGGCATTTTATTATGATGTGTCCTGGTATGGTTCTCTTTGGGTTTCTCTTGTTTGGGACTCTCTGTGTTTCCTGGACTTGTAAGTCTATTTCTTTTACCAGGTAGGGGAAGTTTTCTGTCATTATGTCTTCAAATAGGTTTTTTTTAAAATAATTTATTTATTTATTTTTAATATATTTTTTAATTGATATTTTTACACAGAGGAAGGGAGAGGGATAGAGAGTTAGAAACATCAATGAGAGAGAAACATCAATTAGCCGCCTCCTGCATACCTCCCACTGGGGATGTGCCTGCAACCAAGGTACATGCCCTTAACCGGAATCAAACCTAGGACCCTTCAGTCCGCAGGCTGACGCTCTATCCACTGAGCCAAACCGGTTTCAGCTCAAATGGGTTTTCAATATCTTGCTCTCTCTTTTTGTAGAAACCCCATAATTTGAATGTTGGTATGCTTGAAGTTGTCCCAGAGGCTCCTTACACTATCTTCATATTTTTGGGTTCTCATTTCTTTTAGCTCTTCTGGTTGGGTGTTTTTTGCTTCCTCATATTTTAAATCATTGATTTGATTTTCAGAACCCTCTACTCTACTATTGAATCCCTGCAAATTATTCTTTATTTCAGTCAGTGTATGCTTAATTTCTGACTGGTCCCCTTCCATATTTTTGGAGGTTTCTTGTAGATTCTTGAGTAACCTTATAACCATGGTTTTAAACTCTATACCCAGTAGTTTGCTTTCTTCCACTTCTTTTATTTGTGACATGTTTCTTTGTCTCTGCATTTTGGCTGATTTCCTGTGTTTGTTTCCATGTATTGAGTAGAGCTGCTATATCTCCTTGCATTGATAGAGAGGCTTTGTGTAGTACATGTTCTATAGGGCCCAGTGACTCAGTCTCCCTTGTTACCTGAGCTGGGAACTCTAGGTGCACCCTTTGGTGGGCTTTGAACACAGTCTTATAGTTGAGACCTAATTGTTGTTGGTGTCACTAGGAGGATTGACCTCCAGGCCAATTGGCTGTGAGGACCAGCTGCGACTACAGTGGGAGAACTGTGGTGCAGGAAACACCCCTGTGGAGTAGGACTTGCTTCAGTGGGGCTTTGGTGATCATGGAGTCTGCCCTTGGAGTGTGTCCCTTATGGATGTGCAGAGTTGTAATCTGTTATGGTCTGTACACTGGCTCTTGGGTCCCCAGGGAGATGCAAAGTCAGCCACTTCCTGGGGCCACCCAGCAGGAGCTACAGAGAGATGAGCAGATGCCTCCTCTTTGTATCAGGTTTGGAAGTGCCCGGATGAGGCCCAGCTGTGAAGCAAGGCAGGCTGGTGCTGGGTCTTAAGCCTTTTATTGATAGGTTTGTGGCTCCCTGACCCAGCTGCAGCTTGCCTGAGATTTTAGCCTGAGCAAGGACAGGCCATTCATATGCAACAGCTGTTACACACAGCTTGTGTGGATTTGTAAATTGGATGAGGTGGGGTCTCAGGGAATCACCAGGGAAGAGCAAACAGAAATGGCTGCCGGTCATCCCTGCTACGAGGGAGGTCCCAGCATAGGAACAATGGTCCCTGTGAGAACCTCCATCTGGGAGAAAGCTGTCCTCGAACTCCTGCCCCAATGCCGGAAAATCCAGTCCCTCTTTGTATGTGTCTGTGTTCCCCAGAGCCTCGCCCTGGTGCTGGAGCTCAGAGGAAGCAGGACCTTGTAAGTTCAGTTCATGGTGCTGGCCTTTTAAGAGGAGCAGCTGGGTCTTCAGCAACCTGTTTCACTGAGCCCCAATCTGCACTGGTTTTTACAGCCTATAGTTACGGGGACTTCTCTTCCCAGCTCTGGGATCCTGGGCTGGGGTTCTGGTGTGGGTTTGGAACCCCTTGCTTCTCTGGGCGGCCTCCACACAGATGATCTCCCTCCCAATTAATAAGGCAGCTGAAACCGGTTTGGCTCAGTAAATAGAGCATCGGCCTTCAGGCTGAAAGGTCCCAGGTTCGATTCCGGTTGGGGGCATGTACCTTGGTGGCGGGCACATCCCAATGGGGGTCGTGCAGGAGGTGGCTGATCGATATTTCTCTCTCATTGATGTTTCTGACTATCTCTCTCACTCTCTGTAAAAAATCAATAACATATATTTAAAAAAAATAAAAATAAAAATTAAGCGGCACATGTCTGTGCTGGACCAGCCTGTTTCTGGCCTCCACACCTCCTACCAGTCTCAGTGTGCTTTCTTCTTTACTTGTGTACTGCTTTACACCTTTACTTCCATCCAGCCAGCTTCTCAGCGGTTCTGGATGATGGCTGTTCCTTATTTTAGTTGTAATTTTGATGTGGTTGTGGGAGGCAGCGAGTACGGGTATCTGTTCACCTATGCCACCATCTTCCTACTGGTCCTTGAGCTTTTATTCATCTAGAAAAATAAAAAGCCCATTTGCATTTCTTTTTTGCCGAATTGCTGGTTTAAATCTTTTGCCCCTTTACCAACCAAAACTATTTATTTGTTTTTGTATGGTAAACTTTTAGTATAAAAGGAATATAAGGAAATACAAGGAAATATTTTCCCACTCTTCTAGTCTCTTTCAAATATCTTTTCCAAGAGACAAAAATAACCAAATGGGCCAATTACAAATAAAACTCTTTCGTTTTCAACGGCACCCATTTAAAGAACATAAAAGCGAATTTCCCTATCTCCCCCCATTTAAAAAATGTGCAAGAGGATGCGGGCGGTATAAACCTTCACATTTGACACTGAACTTCCAATCCCGGGAAAAGACTAGAAGGCACTCTTTATGACTTCAGGAACGTGAGCAGAGTGCTTACAGACAGGGCTCGGCTTCCGGCGGCCCGTACTTACTGCTCCTCCCAAACCACGGCTGCGGAGTACAGGTCCCCGCCGATGCCGCCGTGGTGCTCTGCTATGTTGACCCCGAGCAGCCCTTGCTTCCCGGCTTTCTCCCAGAGCTCCCTGCTCACTTCTCCGGCCTTCTCCCACCTGCGAGTAAGAGACGTTTGGAAAATCAGAAAAGCTTTTTTGCATACGATTTTAAAAAATGACCAGTGAAATGCATGAACGATTTTGTGCAGAAATGCTTTTAATTTAAGGTGATTTTGTTGACATCGTCCATACCTTTCTACGTATTTGCATCTGACTTGTTTCTTTTTCTTTCTTTTTAAAAAATATATATTTTATTGATTTTTCCACAGAGAGGAAGGGAGAGGGATAGACAGTTAGAAACATCAATGAGAGAAAGACATCGATCAGCCGCCTCCTGCACGCCCCCTACTAGGGATGTGCCCGCAACCAAGGTACATGCCCTTGACCGGAATCGAACCTGGGACCCTTCAGTCCACAGGCCGACGCTCTATCCACTGAGCCAAACCGGTTTCAGCTGCATCTGACTTGTTTCTTATTTCTCCTCCTTCTCCTTCTCTTCTTTACTTCTTCATTTTTGCCTGTTTTTCTCACCTGCTCCCCCTCCTTACTGCAAGGTTAATACGATGGTATGCAGGCAGGCTAACTAGCCATCTCAGGTGGTGGATAGAGAAAAATTGAATGTATTTAAGGGAAAGGGCGGAAGGAAAGAATATCCAAAGGGAAGGGAGGCACAAGACAGAACCCAGGAACACTGGGTCGATGATGGCCGTACCCAGGAGCTGGAGTTGCATCCCATGTGAGTCACTGGGAAACTTCTGTCAGTGGGTTTGGGGGCTGGGAATGCAGATAGAACGCAGGCGTGAGATCAGGTGTGTTTAGGACACTTTCGGTTCCTTATATGGACTCACTCTGGTGTTCAGCCAGCTTTTCCTGGCTTTGGTGGAAGTTTATGTATGGCCATTAAAGATTATATTGCCCTATAGTCCTAACACCTACTACGTATTGGGCCTGCAAATTGCATCCATGCATAATTCATGGGTGTAGTCTCTCTCAGCTGGTACCCTTAGGTGGTTGGTTGTGTATATAATTATGGAATTTGCCCAACCTGCCTCCTGCGTATTTCCTTGAAGTGCTGAATCATGGGGTAAGCACATATAAGGACTGACAAAGCAGTCACCTTTATTCCAGTTTAAGTAGGAAAGCAGAGGAGAGAAGCACCTTGCAGCATAGCTCTGTCAAAGGAACTTCTGAAAGGGTCAAAGGTTTGCCTAAGACTGTGCAACCTCTGCTTTTCTTCTTTAAAAATGAGAATGGGCCCTAGCTGGTTTGCTCAGTGGATAGAGCATTGGCTTGTGGACTGAAAGGGTCCCAGGTTCAATTCTGGTCAAGGGCACATGCCCAGGTTGCAGGCTCCACACTCAGTAGGTGGCGTGCAGGAGGCAGCCGATCAATGATTCTCTCTCATCATTGATGTTTCTCTTACCCACCCCCCACCTTTCTCCCTTCCTCTCTGAAACCAATTTTAGAAAATGAGAATGGCATGAGGAGGAAAGATATGGCTAGCTGGAAATAGTTAAAGGAACTGAGATTTTTTTTAGACACTGGTAGTTAGGTATAGTTAATAAGAGTATTTGAAGATACTAATTAAAGGTAAACACAGATCAGATACCTCAAAAAACTTTAAAGGAAAGAGCTGATTATCATGTGTTTTGTTTTTTTTTTTTGCAGTGTTTTGTATTTGACTAAATATTCTTACTATCAACCCCTACTTGTCAACTTCTATCATTTTTACTGCAACTTCTCACCAATAATTTTCTGGAACAGAATTTAAAAGAGTAAAAAAAGGAAGAAAACACTGTTTTAGAGAGAGGTATACTACATTTCTTTTGTGTTTAAACATTTCATTAGCTTATTTTTACCTTTACAAACTTTTGAAGCAACGGTTTAAACTTTGGAGAATACTTTATGACTTAAAGTGTGAAATCTCTAGCTATTTCAGATATAACTGAGATTGGAATATTTACACATTTAATACCTAACTGCAGGTAAACATTTGTCCCTTGGGAAGAGGTCCTGCTGAGAAGGCCCTATGGCAAAATGATGATGTTAACTCCTGGATATCTGATGGTATTGCCAGTGTCACCAGATCTTTAAAATACTGCACCATCATTACCCTAATACTCAGTCAATATTTGCTAGCAAGCAGTCGGCAAGCTCATTAATCCACAGAGCCAAATATCAACAGTACAGCGGTTGAAATTGCTTTTGAGAGCCACATTTTTAAAACTTAAACTTCTTCTAACGCCACTTCTTCAAAACGGACTCGCCCAGGCCGTGGCATTTTGTGGAAGAGCCACACTCAAGGGGCCAAAGAGCTGCATGTGGCTCACGAGCCGGAGTTTGCCGACCACGGTGCTAAGCTCTTTGGCACAGCAGTGGCATTAGAAAGTTTTAGGAGAACATTTACTTGGGGAATTACAGAGGTAGAAAAAGTAATTCCTACATGAAATGGCTTAGGAAACAAGTTATGGAGGGGAAGGAAGGGTCCTTTGAGCTTGGAGTAAGGATGCCAATGGTCAAGTTTCTGGAGAGAGGGGGGGAGGGGGAAATAGGGGAGGGGGAAGCACCTGGCCTACTCCCAGGAGGGAGAGCGCTCAAAGACTAGTTATGTACGGCACCAGAGTTTAGTTAGTTTCGGTCAGTCTTCCCAAAAGTATTAATAAAAACGTAATAGAGGCCAAAACCGGTTTGGCTCAGTGGATAGAGTGTCAGCCTGTGGACTGAGAGGTCCTGGGTTCGATTCTGGTCAAGGGCATGTATCCTGGTTGCGGGCACATCTCCAGCAGGGGGTGTGCAGAAGGCAGCTGATCGATGTCTCTCTCTCATCGATGTTTCTAACTCTCTATCCCTCTCCCTTCCTCTCTGTAAAAAACCAATTAAAAAAAACACGTAATAGAGGCTATTTCTAAATAATATTAAAAAACCATTCTAATTGTAGGAAAGTATGTACTGGCATTGAGTAAATTTTGAAAACACAGCAAAATCCTATTTTAATAGAAATGACAGCGTTTAGTCAATGAGGTTACTCATTCAGAAAAAAAAAATATTTTGTGTGGAGATCGGTTTGGCTCAGTGGATAGAGCTTCGGCCTGAGGACTGAAAGGTCCCAGGTTCGATTCTGGTCAGGGGCATGTATCTTGGTTGTGGGCACAACCCCAATAGGGGGCGTGCAGGAGGCAGCTAATCGATGACTCTCTCTCATCGATGTTTCTAACTCTCTATCCCTCTCCCTTCCGCTCTGTAAAAAATCAATAAAATATATTTAAAAAATATATTTTGAGGTAGCCTGTTGGCTACTAAAATTTGCATTATGCTGGCCTTTGAGCTTTTATGCATTTTAATTCATTCATGCAGCAGAAAAAGAAAGACTGTGGAGTGGACTAATATTTTATTGTCAATTCACCGGTTTTCCAAAATATTATTCTTAGATTTATTTGAGATCTTCACATTTAAAAAAATTGAGATATAATTGACATATAACATGATATTAGTTCAGGTGTACATCATAATTCACTGTATATATTGCAAAATGATCACCACAGTAAGTTTAGTTTACATTTGTCCCTATACATAGTAACAATATTTTTTCTTGTGATGAGAACTTTTAAGATCAATTTTCAAATATGCACTACACAGTAATATTAACTATAGTCACCACACTGCACATCACATCCCCATGACTTACTTTATACCTAAAAATTCATACCTTTTGACCAACAACCTTTCTTATTTTAGAATTGTATACTTTACATTTCATCGACAAAGCTGTGAAGTAGCTTAAAAACCCTGTAATCTGACAGCACTATCCTGAAAACAGTTAAACAGGTTTATAAAGCCCTAAACACAATTTTTGTTTTAATAGAACAACACACAGCATTCTATGAAGTAGTTCGTATTTTACTCCGAGGGTGCATTCGTTTAAAGAAAAATGTGCCACTTACTCTGCGTGATGTGGAACCACTTCTTCTTGAAAAAACTTCCTTGCACTTTCCCGGAAAATATCATGCTCTGAAGAGAAGATTCTTCTAATTCCTACATCTGTTAATTTTTTGGCAGAAGAAGTTTCTAGACGATGCTCCCCTCCGGAATGAGAACATCTTTAAAAAAATATATGAGTATATATGCATTAAGAAAATTAAGTAAATTGCTACCCTTCAGACCCAAATACATGTCACTAAACAAACAATATGAAAAAATCTTGATAGTTTCCCCTCCAGAGACACTTTAGTGATAGCGAGAGATTGAAATTTGACAAACCTGCTCAAATTTGAGCATCCTCACTTTTGAGAGGATCTACCTTACCTGGATGAGCTTAAGCAGTAATTTACCCTTATTGAATGATTTCTTCACTTCCCAGTTCATAAAGAGGAAATCGTGTCTACAACTAACTACCTGTGTGGGTTAGGGCAAAATGGTGTTGTCAATGATGTAGATTAAATTACATAAGATTTAAATATTACAATAAAATAATACTGTGAAGTCTCCAGGTCATGTACAATGTTTACAATAATGCAACGCTCTTCAAATTAATTTTTTTCCAGAAGCATTTAATTTCAAATGGCAGGTATATAAAATATAAATGACGTTGATGCTAATGCTACATTATAGAGCCAATTTGGGTGTAAATCTAAATCAAAATGCCCACCAACCTTTATAAGGATTATTATGGAATTACTCAAGATCTTTTTTTTTTTTTTTAACATATATGACCTTTTATTTTTTTAAAATTTAATAAATCTTTATTGTTCAGCTGATTACAATTGTTCCTCTTTTCACCTGGTTCCCACCTCACCCTCTGCCTTTATCTCCCCACCATTGTCCTCATCCATAGGTGTAGAATTTTTGTTCAGTCTCTTTCCGCGCCCCCCCACATCCCTTTTCCCTCCGAGAATGGTCAGTCCACTCCCTTTCTATGCCCCTGGTTCTATTATATTCACCAGTTTATTCTGTTCATTAGATTTTTAATTCACTTGTTGATAGATACAAATTTGTTGTCCATAATTTTTATATTTATATTTTTCTTCCTCTTCCTCTTCTTAAAGAGTACCTTTCAGCATTTCATATAATACTGACTTGGTGTGGATAAACTCCTTTAGCCTTTTCTTATCTGTGAAGCTCTTTATCTGCCCTTCAATTCTCAATGATAGTTTTGCTGGGTAGAATAATCTTGGTTGTAGGTTCTTGTTATTCATCACTTTGAATATTTCTTGTCACTCCCAAGTGGCCTGCATAGTTTCTGTTGAGAAATCAGCTGGCAATCGTATGGGTGCTCCCTTGTAGGTAACTGTTTTTCTCTTGCTGCTTTTAATATTATCTTTGTCTTTTGCTCTTGTCATTTTAATTATGATGTGTCCTGGTGTGCTCTTTGGATTTCTTTTGTTTGAGGTTATCATCTGTGCTTCCTGGACTTATAAGCCTGTTTCTTTCATCAGATGGGGAAAGTTTTTTTTTTTTTTTTTAAATATATTTTATTGTTTTTTTTTTTTTACAGAGAGGAAAGGAGAGGGATAGAGAGCTAGAAACAAACATCGATCAGCTGCCTCCTGCATGCCCCCTACCTTGGTTGCAGGGGATGTGCCTGCAACCAAGGTACAAGCCCTTGACCAGAATCAAACCTGAGACCTTTCAGTCCACAGGCCGATGCTCTCTCCACTGAGCAGGTGGGGAAAGTTTTCAGTCATTATTTCTTCAAATAGGTTTTGAGTATCTTGCTCTCTGTCTTCTTTTGGTACCCCATAATTCTGATGTTTGTACACTTGAAGTTGTCCAGGAGGCTCCTTATACTATCTTCACATTTTTGGATTCTTTCTTTTTCAGTTGAGTGTTTTCTACTTCTTTGTATTTCAAATCTTTGACTTGATTCTTGTGATCCTCTAGGTCTCTAAATAACATTTTTTATTTCAGTCAGTGTATGTTTAATTTCTAGTTGGCCCTTTTTCATATCCTTGAGGGTCTTGTTAAATTTATCAGCCTTTTCTAGGAATTTCTTGGAAAACCTTATAACCATGGTTTTGAACTCTATATCCAGTCATTTGTTTTCCTCCATTCCTTTTGTTTGTAATCTATTCCTTTGTCTCTGCATTTTTGCTGCTTCCCTGAGTTGATAGAGTAGCTTTGTGTGCTAGGTGTCCTATATGGCCCAGTAGCTCCGCCTCCCCAGTTACCTGAGATGGACACTCTTGGTGCACCCCTTTGTGGACTGTGTGTACAGCCAGCCTTGTTGTAGTTAAGTCTTGATTGTTGTTGGTATCAATGGGGGGAATTGACCTCCAGGCCAATTGCCTGTGAAGATCAGCTGTGTCTATGCCAGAAGAACTTCTGTGCTGGAGTCAACCTTATGAGACAAGACTTGCAAAACTGCAAAAGCTTCTGTGCTTGGCTTGGATGGGGCGGAGCCTCAGGGCTAAGCATACAGCCTTGGCTTCTCATCAGCCCTGCCCTATGAGGCCCCTAGGGTCTGTGTCCCTTAATAATCACTGCAGCCCTCTCTGCTTGCTCTTGTGCATGTGCCTCCAGACCTCTGCCTTTTGTGACTCCCCTGAGTTTCTGTGCGCTCCGGGGACCCATATGTGTCTGGGTCCCTAGGGTCTCACCTGAAATTGGGGTTCAGTGCAATCAGAACTGGAGTTCAGAGCAGTTGGGAGGTTACGTTTTCCTCCAGCGGCACAATCAGCAGTCAGTCCTCTCTGCATGTACTTGCGTATGCTTGTGCACTTCCAGACCTCTGCCTTTCGCCACTCTCCTGAGTTTTCAAGCACTCCTTCCTTTTCAGGATAGTCCAGACTCCTCCCGTATAAGTCTTGCCTGGAACTGGGGTTCAGTGCAGGTGGAACTGGGGTTCCTCCCACTAGGGCAGCGGTTCTCAACCTTCCTAACGCCGTGACCCTTTAAGACAGCTCCTCAGGTGGTGGTGACCCCCAAACATAAAATTATTTCTGTTGCTACTTCATAACTGTAATTTTGCTACTGTTATGAATTGCAATGTAAATATCTGATATGCAGGATGTATTTTCATTGTTACAAATTGAACATAATTAGAGCATAGTGATTAATCACAAAAAACAATATGTAATTGTATATTATGAAATATTTCTTTCTAATTACAAATAAATGAAATTTTGTCTTGAATTGTGGTGTAGCATGGGTAACAGTCTTCATATGACAACAGTAAACTACATTGCTACATTTTGCTACACCGAGGAGCAGTGTGTTGGTTCCTAAGACCATGGGAAATAGGTGTTTTCTGATGGTCTTAGGCAACCCCCGTGAAAAGGTCATTCGACCCCCAAAGGGGTTGCGACCCACAGGTTGAGAACCAATGCACTAGAGGAAGCCAGCCAGGCACTTTGCCGCCCATCCTCTCCATGTGCATGTCTCCGTACATCAGTTTTTGCAGCTTCCCTGAGTCTCCGTGAGCCTCTCTTTCCTTCTAGTTGTAAAATTTCCACTCAGCCAGCTTTCCTGTGGTTCTGGATGATGTCCATTCTGTCTTTTAGTTGTAGTTTTGAAATTGTTGTGCGAGGCAGCAGTTTAGGTGTTCACCTATGCCGCCATCTTGGTTTCTCTACTCAAGATCTTCAGAAATAGATCCTTCCCTCCCTCCTTCCCCTATACTAAGCTTAAAATCAGATGCTATGTAGTTCCTTTAGTTCAATGGTCTCCAGACTTCCCCCTCCCTGAAAAGTACTTTTAAAAAGATTTTGAAAATATATGTATCACGTTGTACATTTTCAAGCTCCCATCTAAAAACCATTTTATCATATATTCAAATACTGCCAAAGGTCACTTCCCTATTTTGCACAAATTTCTGTTTTGGGTTTCTCTCTTCCTTAGCTGGGCCCTGCTTTTTTAAGTCTCTTTCCAGAAAAGACCCAGTCTTGTTTATTGGCAATGAACTTGTTTCAATGTTTTGTTTTGTTTTCTTCCTGAAATGGATTCTTTTGTTCCACTTTATGTATCTTTGCTTAATGCTATAGACTTACTTATGTCCCCACCCAAATTCGGATGTTGGAACTCTAGCTCCCAATGTGATTGTATTTGGAGATAGGCTTTGGGGAGGTAATTTTAGTTTAAAGAGGTCATTAGGGTAGAGTCCTAACCCAAGAGGATTGATGGCTTTGTAAGAGGAAGGGAAAGATCTCTCTCCATACAAAAACCCCAAGGGAAGATTATATGAGAACATAGGGTGAAGGCAGCCATCTACAAGCCAGAAAAAAAGTCCTTTCTAATATTTGAACTGGCCAGCATGTTGGTCTTGGACTATTCAGCATCTAGAATAAGGAGAACCAAATTTTTGTTGTTTAAGCCACCCAGTCTATGGTATTTTGTTATAGCAGCCTGAGCTGACTAATACACTTAACATACATTTTGTGTCATTTGTTTTAGGTTTGTCTTTTATGTGCTTTAGTTTGTTAATACAATCTGAGAAGACTTTTAAGTGGTAACCTTTAGTTGTGAAGATTTAATACTATAATTTCTATACTTTGTCTTTTGTCTTCATAAAAAATGTTCTGACTGGTGAACTTATATGCATATATGCACGGCCCATGGACACAGGCAATAGTGTGGTGAAAGCCTGGTAGGAGCAACAGGAAAAAGAAAAAAAAAAGGGGGGGAGGGGACATGTGTAATACTTTCGACAATAAAGATAAACTTTAAAAATGTGTGGGATACAACAGTGAGTAAAACAGAAATCCCTGTCTTCAGGCTTACTTTCTAGAAGGGGAGACTGATTCATAGTAAATGATCAATAAATGAAAGAAGCAAGTTATATAATAGTAGAGGCCCTGTGCACAAAATTCGTGCATGGGGGGGGGGTCCCTTCAGCCGACCTGCACCATCTCGCAATCCTGCACCCCTTGGGTGATGTCTGACTGCCGGTTGATGTCCCTGCAGGATCAGGTTTAAACTGGCAGTCAGACATCCCTCTTGCAATCCAGGACCGCTGGCTCCTATCTGCTCGCCTGCCTGCCTGCCTGATTGCCCCTAAGCACTCTACCTGCCTGCCTGAACACCCCTAACCCCTTTGCCTGCCTGCCTGACTGCCACTAACCACTCTGCCTTCTTACCTGATCACCCCTAACCACTCACCTGTCCGCTTGCCTGCCTGATTGCCCCTAATGGCTTATCTGATCACCCTAACCACTCTGCCTGCCTGCCTGCCTGATTTCCCCCAACCCCTCTGCCAGTCTGCCTGACTGCCCCTAAACACTCTGTTTGCCTGATCACCCCTAACCACTCACCTGCCTGCCTGATTGTCCCTAATGGACTCTGCCTTGGCCCCTGCCACAGTGGCTTCATCCGGAAGTACATCCAGAATGACATCCTGAAGGTTGTTCGGCTGTTGGTCTAATTAGCATATTATGCTTTTATTATTATTGATATTAGAAGGTAATAAGTACTGTAGAAAAGAAAGGTAGAGCAGGGATCAGACTGTACGTATCTAGAACAAGGCAAAAACAAATCTAGAAAAATAGATTTGAGCAAATGCTTAAGGATGCTAGATTTAGCCAAGCAGATTGCGGACATAAAACAATGTTCGACCAAGAATAAAATTAGAGCAAAGGCTGTGAAGCAAGATGATATTTGATGGGTTCCTGACAGAGCAAGGAGACTAAGTGTGGATGGAGTGAGCAGAGTGACAAGAGCAATAGACGAAGTCAGAGGTAATGGGACCGGGATAGGCAGGATGCTTGCAGACCATTGTCATATTGCATCAAACAGACTAAAAGTACTCTATCCCATAATTAAAAATGATTGGTTCCAATTTCTTGCTAGTAGAAATAAAATTGTAACGAGCCATATAGGTTTTCCTTATTTGGGATTTTTCCTTGGGGGTGGAGGTTAGAATGTGCTGAGATGAGAGAACGGTTGCTTTACAACACTGAATCATTTGTTAAAATAATTAGACAGTAAAAGAGCAGCATTTACATTCGAGTCTGCCTGGATCTTAAAATGTTTAGTTCCCGTGCTATGTTAAGGAAACCTTTGGAATCTCTCTCTCTCTCTCTCTCTCTCTCTCTCTCTGTCTCTCTCTGTCTCTCTCTGGTGGTGGTGGTGGTGGGTAATTTCTGAGTAAAAATGGAAAGTGAAAGAAGTGCCAGGGAGAATAAAAACTTTCAGTTCAGTCAAAAGTGTTCCAGAGAGAATACGCAAAGGGACTAAATCAAAACATTTGGCAGAAAGTTAGTTGGAACATCCATTTTTTTTTTTTTTTACTTTAAAGACCAAGGAACCTTATACTTCTGAATACACTGAGCGCCGTTTGCCTAATTTTTCTGTCCTAATACCCTCCTTAAGCGCGCATCCTCGGTGATTTCTGTGGATCCAATGACTGGGTTCTATGCCTCAGGCAGCGTCTGCAGCTTCTGATCTTATCAGCACTGCCCTGGCCCTGAGCTGGTCTGCAGGTGGGAGGGAGCTGTTGCAGGCGGAGGCGCTCCCTCTCCCCGCTCTCACCGGGTCGGTCCCCCCCGCAGGGAGGTGGCCCTCGAACCCTAGCAGCGCTGTTGGGCTCATACTCAGATTTTAAGGACTGTCTGCTTCTGGTTCTCAACCTTCCTAAGGCCGGACCCTTGCATGCAGCTCCTCATGTGGTGGTGCCCCCCCCAACCATGAAATGTTGTTACTGTGATGCACCGTGATGTAAATATCTGCATTTTCCGATGGTCTTAGTGACCCCTGTGAAAGGGTCGTTCGACTCCCAAGGGGGTCGCGACCCCCAGGTTGAGAACCGCCGCTTTTATGAATGAGCGCCTTGGACAGTCATCTCACGTCACCGTCACCATCCTTGTCCGCTGGGGCCGGGGCCAGAGGTCGCAGCCCACGTTCAGGGTCGGGGTGTGCGGGCCAGGGGGGACCCTGGGCCTGGGCTGCAGCAGTGGAGCGGGATGGGGGGGTTTGGGGAACCCCTCTCTCGGGTTTCTCCCCAACAAGGCGGTACCTCCCTCCCCCGTCCCCCCGGCCCAGCGCGGCCCCCGGCCCGGCTGCCACCCTCGTGCGCGCCCCCGGGTTCCGGGTCCCCAGGAGAGGGTGGGGGTGTCGCCGCCCGGCCGCCCGGACAGACGGACGGACGGACAGACAGCGGGGCGGGCGGCGGGCACTCACCTGGCGGAGCGCGGCGGGCACGGGGCGCGCCGGGCGCCCCACAAGCGCAGGGACCCGCGGAGGACGCGGGAGGCCATGGCGGGAGGAGAGGAATGACTGGGGCGACGGGCGCGGCCAACTGGCGCCCCGGGACCGGGCGGGGTGGGGGTGGGGGTGGGGGTGGAGGCGGGGC
>PVJN01021847.1:0-34190 GCA_004026805.1 Lasiurus borealis
AAGCTTCTATTAGTGGAAAATAATATTGCTGGTACACAAAATATTATATGTGAACATGTTGGACATACACACCAAATTGCTTAGGGTGTATAGCTTCCTAAACAGTCTGAAAAAAATTCCTTGGAGATAATGTTTTAAAATTTTAATATAGAACAAATGTCACTGTCTAGCAATTTAAAGATATAAGGGACTTCAGAGTTCAATTACAAATACAGAGTTGTTATTTGAAACAAAAATGTAGCTCTTGAGAACAATCAGTTCAGTTTTCTAACAGCAGTTATAGTATGTGGTCATAACCATTTTTCCCCCTTTTACAGAGGTCTCTAGGTACACATTTTTAATGTATCCTAGCAGTTTCCAGTTAATGTTTTATATTTTTGTAGCTATTATTTTCTGTTGAAAGAAAACTGGTAAAGGTTGAATCTAGAAAGGGAAAACAAAGGAAGAAGATCAATATTAACACTCTACAAATATTGACTTAGCAAAGAGACTTTGTTGTCTTTCTCTCAAAGGAATTGATATTAAATAAATGATTTATTTATAAGAAACATCTATGAAAAGTATTTGTTAAAACAAAAAAACTGCTTGGTAAAGTAATTAGATAATCTGTTCATCAAGTTCAAAAATTGAAGAGTGAACATTTTCAAACTGAAGACCTTTTAATATTATTCTTATTCATCATTTTCACTTTAAAATATTAGAGCTGGTTTATAGGTAGAAACGCTGCAATCTACAGAAAAGCCTCAAAAGTTTAGGTCACAAGCTTTACTGGTTCCCTGTAGACACCAAATAGTTATTAATAAACTTTGTCAATTTTCTTTTAGAGAAAGTCTTATCTATTAATCTAAAATACTATACCTTTATTGAGGTTGGCTCAGTTAACTTTGAGTTTCGGTTACTATTAGCCTCCATGGTAATTGTGAAAGAAACAGATGTTTTAAGCTTTCTGCTTGTTGCCAGTAAAGAACTCCTGGAGTCACCTGCAACAAGTGATAGTTATTTGGTCTCCCATTATTAAAAGCTATCAAAAGAAAGTTTGTTGTTAAATACAAAGTGGCATAAGCGGTCTGTGTATTAATTTTGTTCTCTTTGTTCTTCCTATTGAAATAAAGTCGTAAGTTTTATATTTATCAGGCTTTAAAGGTCCCTAATTTATGGGCTACTAACAAGATTCTTTATTTCACTATGTCATCTTTTAGCTTGAATTTTAGTTTTAATAAAATATGATGAACAAAGTCAAATCAGTTATAAAATTTTAAAATTATAAAATTTTACTTCAATAGATTTTTACAGCTAAGAGAGTCTAAAAATGATAGCTGACAAAAGTTGGATTCTCATTTGTTTTATCACTAAGTGAAAACAGAAGGAAAAATTTATCTGAATATAATCCTACATTTTTTATGAAGAATTTCTTAGTTCGTAGCAGCATTATTTACAATAGCCAAGATCTGAAAACAGCCCAAGTGCCCTTCATTAGATTAGTGGATAAAAGCTGTGGTACATTTATACAATGGAATACTACACAGCCATAAAAAGAAGGAACTCTTACCTTTTGCGACAGCATGAAGGACCTAGAGAGCATTATGCTAAGTGAAATAAGCCAGCCAAAGCAAGACAAATACCATATGATCTCACTTATATGTGGAATGTAATGAACAAAATAAACTAGCCAACAAAATAGCACCAGAGGCATGGATACATGGAACAGATTGACAGCTATCAGAAGGAGGAACTGGATGAAAGAAGGTGAAGAGATTTGCCAAAGAACATATATGCATAACCCATAGATATAGACAACAATGAGGTGATGGCCAGAGAGAAGGAGGGCCAGGGGGCAGGGAAAGGGAAAGAGAAATGGGGCCATCTGCAACAGTATCAACAATAAAAATAAAGTTTTTTTTTTAAAAAAAGGAAATACCTTTATTTGAGGATGTTTCCTGATCAGTTTTTCTTATGATTCTAGGTGATGGTTTTGGTACTGGTGATGGGTCCTTTTCAGGGAACCCTTCAATGTGGCTTCCAAACTGTTGACGCCTCAGTTTATTGTCAACCTCCAGTTTTTCTAGAGCAGTTTTGAGACACTGCTCATTGGTTGTCATATATAATTTACAAAACTACAGGAAATAAAAAAAGTAGTCCAGTCACTAAAACATTCAATCATACATTTGGGAGGAGAAAGCAAATGCACATTAGTAGGCAAGGAATAGACTGATAGATGGAATATGTTTCCTATTGAACTAGGGTAGAACAAAATAGAACCAGAGGCATGGATACATGGCTCATTTTATTTTCTTGAGTCAGACTGACCATCCCCAAGTGACCTAGTGAAATGCAACCATCATTCATTGAGGAAGTCATACTCTGAGTGAAAATAAAATGTTATACAAAGAGAGGTGGTTTATTATTATTTTTTTTTACAATACATGTAGACTTGCATTTGTTCTAAGTAATTTTATAATTCTTCCATACCAGAAAGGCATATACCTGAGAAAGTCTCTATGTTTTTGCATGGGTGTATTGTGTGAATGTCCATGTATTTTAACTTGGTTATATTCTTTTAATGTAGTCATCAGATTACAATTGTGAGACTGGAGAGGTTAAATTTTAAGTACAATCAGTATACTTATACAAGTATGTAATTACCAACATTTTTAAAAAAAATGTGCTCTTTTAGAAACATTTCGACATAGTAAGCAAATTTACATCAATGTGAACTTACGTACCTTGATGTAGTCAAATTTACCATCAGCATTTACATCGTCCAAATTTATTACAGCATTTACTTCTTCTCGAGTCATCTTCTCACCTCTCTGAAAAACACAATATTTATTTCAAAGCAACATGACTATTACTTTACGATGCATGGGGAGAGCGGAAATTCATTTAATCTTTTCTATAAGTTTGACTATAAGTTTCATTATAAATCTCAGAATTAGTACTATGCTAAGTAAGAATAAAACATATAAAATTTCACAATTTTATTAACTTTTGTAAATGTGTGCTGAATTTCAATATACTAAATTTAAACAATGTGTAACATAGATCTAGTAATAACTAGTTTTTATTTTTTTTCAGTAATAACTATTAACATTACAATAATGATTCTTTCTCACATGGTACCAAGAAAGAGAATCAATTCTGAATCCCATACGAATCACTGATTTATAGAGTTCTGAGCAGGAAAAGAATTGCATGGGAACACAAGGGAATTGCAAAGTTGCCTCAATTTTACACTTTGTCTTTATTTACAAAGCACCTTTTATCTAGAAGGATCCTTAAGTACTTTATTAACAACATATATATGATTCATTTCACTTGCCAATGAAATCATTATTTTTAATGTGGACTCTGGTTGCCAAAAGTAGATTCCAAGTTTTTGCAAAATACACATATTACAAAACTGTTTCACAGATCTTACCTTTGTTAGAAGTTTATAAAGGTCAGTGTGTAAAATAGAGCCATCATCATTTATATCTAATTGTTTAAATGATTTTAGCAGTTCTGCTTTTGAAGTAGGTTTTTCCTTTCTTAAAATTATACAAAAATCATCAAAATTCAGTTTGGCAGTTTGAGGAGTCCAATACTTATCAATAGTCTTTTGGGATGGGTTTCTTCCTGCATGCTGAAGAGCTGCCAATAAAACAAATATTTTTAAAGTAACATTTGGAATTGGTATTTAAGTACTATATATTTTTTCTTTCAGTCTGCAGGCCGACACTCTATCCACTGAGCCAAACCAGCTAGGGCTTATTTTTTCTTTAAATCATTATATACTAGAGGCCCAATGCACGAAATTCATGCAAGGGTAGGCCTTCCCAGCACTGACTGGCTCACAGCCCAGACCCCGCCCACTGGTCATTCCAGAAAGTTGTTCCACTATCCGGTCTAATTAGCATATTAGTTCTTTATTATATAGGATTATAATATTATACAAAAGTACACAAATACAAATATGTTACCTTTGATTTTGCTAATATATATAGGTTTACAGTTATGACTATGCGAAATGGTTTATTCTTGTATTATTATTTATTAATTACTTACTGTATTATTTTCTATACGAATAACCTACTTTTGCTACAACATATATATAAATATATATGTATAAGTATATATATATATCCAACTAAAGATTATTGATTTATTAATGCCAGAATTAAATAGATTTTTCTTACTCTGACAGTTTTTTCTCAACCTACATAGTTTAATTACCTGATTTATTTCATAAGAGTGCTTGGAGAAAAGAAAAGATTAAAAAACAACCATCTACTTAATTGTTTTGGTGACATAAGAATAACCATAAAAATCATAAATTATTACTTTTTCTGGTTCAACAAATATTGTAATATAATGAAAAATTAATTAGTTTGACAATAGTACTATCACCAAGGCATGATATCTAAAATGTTCATCATTGCTAGATATTATAATTTCAAGAACATTATGTCCCAAATGTCAAATATAGGCACAAAAAATATCTAGTTACAGCTATAGCCCTACTAAAAATCAAGAATGTCAACAAACTTAAGAGAAGACAATTGTAGAGCTACAATGGTCAAACCACTTTTTATTTTTATCCAGAACATTTTAAAATAATCCTATAACCAGGCCAGTGTAGCTCAGTGCTTGAGTGGTGACCTATGCACCCAGAGGTCACTAGTTTGATGTCCCAACAGAGACATCTGTGAGTTTCATTATATTGAACTTTCACTGTGCACAGGCATAACACAGTGTGATACAAGCTTCTCGGCTCCTAAGTTTTATGATTTCAATAGAAAGTGCACACCTGAAGTGTAAAATTGCTTCCTGTGGTCAGGATTTATAGTTAATAACATATTAGAAGTCCATAAACCAAGAGAAATGTTCCCATCCTCCAGATTATACTAGTGCATCATTTCTAGACAAAACTTTGGCACAAAAACAGAAACAAGCTCATCATCTAGAGGTGCCTTTCAGAGCCACAAAAGGTGTAGTTGTAGTAATTGACATCTTCTGTTCTCCTAGAAAGCCTCTGTGGAAATTTGTAACAGTGGAGATAATATAATTTTTTAAAATTTCCACAGGTCTATTCTGGATGTAGACAAAAATCCTGATTACCATGCTGACTTAGGAATAAAGAGCAGTATTTTGTCTAGTTTATAAGTGGACAATTCCTTAATTCATCTATCAAGAGAATAAAGATAAATGTCTTAGCATTCCATCCCCAGCAACCTTTTACCCTTTAAAACAAGCATGTCAAAGTCGTGGCCCGCAGGCCACATGTGGCCCGCAATGAATATTTTTGCGGCCCAGCCAATATAACCGGTATGTAAGAAACATTATAATAAAAGTTTCGTAACTTAAGTTTTACAAAATCCTGTCATACGTAATTACTAATAACACTCGACAATGTTTGCTAATGACTGATTACTATAATCTTGTTACATTCGTTTTCCCTCATTCGCCTTACACACAGGCGCATCATTTCTCTCCACTAATACTAGCAGCGAATATTTTAGCAGCTGACTGCCACGGCATTAGTTTTATTTGGTATGCGCAACAGGGAATATTTTGCTTTCAGAGAATAAGAAAAATAGGTTTATTTGCATTGTGCTTATTAATTTGTGCAGTTATTCAGTGTCTGGGAAGGTAATGTTGAAGAAAAATATTTTTATTAAAATGTTCTATTATTTTATGTTAATGATTACTCATTTATTTCAGCCCTTTGTATTCAGCATGGCTCTATCAAAATAAACCTACATTTCTTCAAAAATTGAAGCTTTTGTTTTTTTGCAGCCACATAAACTTAAACCTTATTTATTTGGCCCATGTTAGCCTTTGAGTTTGATATGCTTGCTTTAAAAGCTGGGAATACACCCAAGCCAGTTTGACCCAGTGCATAGAGCTTCAGCCTGCAGACTAAAGGGCCCTAGGTTTGATTCCAGTCAAGGGCATATGCCTGGGTTGTGGGTTCTATAAATGATTGTCTATAAATGATTGTCTCTTATCATTGATATTTCTCTCTCTCCTTCTCCCTTTCTCTCTGAAATCAATAAAAATATATTTACATAAATAAATGCTGGGAATACAAGTAGGACCCCAGTGAAGCTATTTGAAGTCGAAAGCCCATGTAAAGAAAATGGTATTTCATCCAGTTTTGAAACCTCTTTCCCACAAGCATATGCTTATTGCTATCTTCAATAACAAAATATTTTAAAAGATACTGTTACTTACAGGACAATCTTTCTCAGAATAAAACTCAGTGTGCCCAAAACATGTACTCAGTAAGTTAAGAAATAGGTATAATTTAGAAATTTCTAACCTAGTTTTAATCAGTTGGAGCCCATTATAAGTTTGTTAACATTACATGTATTATGTAACTACGAGAGGCTGAGTGCACGAATTCCTGCACCAGAGGGGTCCCTCGGCCTGGCCTGCAGAATCGGGCCTAAAGTGGCTTTCTGACATCCCCTGAGGGATCTCGGATTGTGAGAAAACACAGACCAGGCTGAGGGGCCCCACGGGTGCACAATCAGGGCCTAGAGGGATAATAGGGCCTGGGAGGTTTGCCAGCCTGGGAGGAACCGCAGGAGGGCTCCAGGGCATGTCTGGTCCATTTTGCTCAATCCCGATCGGCCGGACCCCAGCAGCAAGCTAACCTACCAGTTGAAGCATCTGCCCCCTGTTGGTGAATGCACACCATAGCAAGTGGTTGAGTGGCCTTAGCGTATCATTAGTATATTACACTTTGATTGGTTGAATAGATGACCAGACAATGGGACACTTAATATGTAAAGCTTTTATTATATAGGATATATGTTTAAAGGTTTACACAAAGATACTGATCTTCTGCCAGGGTTTACTTTAATCTTTGACACAAATCTATAATATTATTTATAAGTTGGGGTGGGAGAAAGGAATTCTAAAGTCCTGATACTGGTACTACTCTATCTGACCTTAAAATGGAATGTCAAAACACATGTTATATGCAGCAATGGCCGAAGGATATAATGAAAGACATAGTAGTAAGAAAAAGACATCACTGGTTCATACTATCACTTTTTTAAAATCTAGATTATGTGAAATCAGTCATTACAAAGAGTATTCCGCCATAAAACCAAAAGTGTGTATAATACTGATGTGACAAAAACTGCATTATTATCCTCCCAGGTAAGTCTATAAGACTGATAGCACCTTAATAATACCTATTCAATGATTCACAAACCAAATGCTATGTAGCAGAAGGCATGGTAAACTTTTGTGAACTCAGCCTATTTTCAAAAGAATAAAGAGAAAAAAACTAAAAGTATAATTTACAGTAAAACATAAACTAAGTTTTATTTCACAAAATGAATTTCCTCAAATAAAGATCTTACTGCACACAAATTCAAGACATTGCAAAAATATGTCATACTTTTTATTAAAGGAAACTGCTTCTAACGTTGTCAAAATAATTCCGTTTCTCTACTCAGAGTTATTAGCCTTAATGAAAATAACATCGTATTCAGTGTTGTCTGATACCACTCTCATAAGTCTAACCACCTCCAAATTATTCAATTCAGCTGGTGAGAATCAAATTCCTTGCTTGAGGGGATACAGTGGTACCTCGAGATACGAGTTTAATTCGTTCCGTAACCTTGAGGCATGGGAAACTATGAGACACTTGAGTCGGGTAAACTGGTGAGTCATGTGCAGCCTGCCGATCCTTGCGATTACTCCTATCTCAAATGTTGCTCATATTTCAAAGCAAAAATCACTCGCTCCGATGGCTCGTATCTCAAAAATCTCGTATGTTAGGGCACTCGTATTCTCGAGGTACCACTGTATTTGCAAACAGAGGAATTCAAAACACAATGGAGAGAAGGAAAAAAGGAACAATCTCCACCTACACACAAAATCAAGTCAACCCAAACCCAAACCCAGAACTCTTAATTCTCTTAAAATTTCACTTATCTATATATATAAAAGCCTAAGCGACTGTTAGTACCAGACAACCAGCTGGTAGCTAAGATGTGCACTGACCAACAAGGTAACTATGATGTGTACTGACAACGCTCAATGCAGGAACTGTCTTCTGGTGGTCAGTGCACTCCCACAGCCAACCTCTTGCAGCTGAACAATCTCCCAAAGTCCCTCCCCAACACAGGCCAGACCTGATCAGCCCTGATCGCCAGTAAGGCTGAGGGATCCCCACCTGTGCATGAGTTTGTGCACCCACCTCTAGTCTTCTAATACTTCTCTTTTATAGCCATGCATCCCAGTTTTATGTATCTTTCACATTTTCCTTAATATAGGTCAAATTCAGAGTAGTTATTCAGATGCCAAAAGTGTTTTAATACTATTGTAAATCTTTCTGTTCCAAAATGAGAATTGGAAAAAAAAAATTGAAAGCAAGTAATTGATAGGTTTAAAAATAAGATTCTATTCTGCATAAACATTGAAAGTTTCATTTTGAAAATCCTACAATCTGTAACTATATAAAATAGCACAATAGCATAATGTAGTACTTCCATTGCTTAAACAACTAAAATTGGGATGATTTGACAACATAATTCTAATTGCAGTCTTTCTGATCTAATTAACTTTCAACAGATAAGGCAAAATACTTTTTTTTTTTACCTAAGTAAAGTTGATCTTTAGAAATAATGTTTTCTAAGCTGCTTTTGAAAACAGTTAAATAAGCAGCTCTACAGTTCATATAAAATATCTCCTCTTCAGTTAGTGGATGTTTCTTTGTTCGAGGACTCTCGGAAAGCGATGATTTCTGACTGGAGAAGGCTGCATCATTTCCCGGACTGATGGCCATTCTACTAGAAAATAATTTAAAAAACTGATTTAGTAAATGTTAATCCCCTAAAGTGCAAATGTCATCTTGCCTTTCAAATGGGAGTGAGGGAATCAAGACATTAAAGTTTTTAGTTGTAGGGAGGGCGGGGGCGGGAGGGGATGCATAAGGTTGTATTATCTGTTAAACTAGAAAAGTTTATTCTTTACTTATATATACGTAATTTACCAAAGAACAAAACCAAAACAAAGGCTGTAACAAATACAAAGAAGAAGCATAGGAAAGGAAGAACCTACATCTATTTTCTAAAAACAAAAAAAAAAGGACAGTTAGTTAAGACTCTTCATAGGATTGTCATGAGGATTAAACAAGTTAATATATGTGAAGCATACAGAACAGTGCCTGGCACAAATTAAGTACTAAAGAAGCTGCAGACAGAGTGAAACTCCACAGTAAAAAGAACGTGGATGTAAGGTGATTGGCAGTTGGCATCCACCTCCACAACAGGATCAAGCAAGTCATTTCACTAACCTTTCAATAATGCAGCCCCACATTTTACATGACTGGACTTTAAAAATCCCATTTATAGCGTTATCATGAGATGTTACTGTGTTCCATTCCTAATAATAATGTTTTGGGCTTATGTAACACCTCTGCTCATAAGATCTTAAAGAACTATCATACATCATGATGTATCCCTACTACAGCGGCCAGGCGTTTTTAGTCCATTTTACAGATGAGATACATTGAGGAGAACAGAGTCCCAAACAGTAGGTAGCAAAGGTCAGTAAATTTCAGTAACAGTTTCTCTTTTTACTCGTGTGAATGAAGGCTTCTCCTACAACAGTTACCACGAGGCACTAAATTGCGCTGGCGGTCTAACAGCTTCCAACATTATTTCACCCAAGCTTTGACTTTAAAAAATACATTCCAGCCTAATAAATTGAATATTTCAAGTTCAACAATAAGACGACACAGGTAGGGTCCCCTTCAGGACTCATTGGATTCCTACTCAGGAGACCTAAATCACTGGCACCTTCTTGAATTATGTAGGCCTTTTCCACTTGGGAAAGAAAGATAATAATCGCTTATCATGGATGAAGTACCCTATTTATAATACACAGACCGCCTCGGCCTGACACTTTCATATTACACCAGATTTAGAAGGACCCCACAGGGATGCGGTGGTGTCACAGTCTGGTTACTGCAAATTGGCGTCGCTATAATTAAACATCGGAGTTTTAAACACATATGCGTGCACGCATCTCCTCCAAAAAAAAATTTTTTTTTTTAAAAGGGAAAGAAAACCGTTCCAACGGGGAAGAGAGAACGTGCATTTTGCAGCGAGCATTTTGCAAGGGCTTGATTTATTTATTTTCGGGTTGTCTTCGAATGCACTCTTTCCCACACCAGGTAGGTGGCTGGCTCCCTCGCGTGGAAACCCCACGGCAGACACGTCCCAGGATTCTATTCCTTCCCTTTCGGTGAGGGGAGCCTAAACCAAGCTTAAATAAATATATAACGGTAACCCCCTCGGGCTTGGAAACCTCCTTCCTTTAAAACTCCAGCCCGAGAGTCAAGACAGGGGCCTAAGAGGGTGAGTGCATGGCAGCAAGCGGCCCCATAAATAACCAGCCACACACAACAGCGAGAAAAATAAACCAACGAGCGCCTCGGGCTTTCAAAGGGCCGAGTGGAAACAGAGAGAAGCCGGCCACCCCGTCCCCACGCGGAGAAACAGGTCCGCAGCCGATCGCAGGCAACATCGCCGTCCTTTTGTACTTCGCAGAGCCTGAGGCTGCGTGTACGGATGTGCAGGGAAGGCCCCTCCGCGGCCCCGGTGTTAGTGTGGCTGACAGAGAAGCAAAGGCGGCGGCGGGAGGAAAGCCGCGCGGGAAGGCACGCCACGCGCAGAGAGAGACCGCGAGCCGATTGCTACCTAATTCCAGTTTACAGACGAAGGGGCGCAGCCAGCTCTCTGCACCGATTCCACACTCCGCTCGCCGAAGCCGCGCGGACGCCTCGGCCTTTCTTTAATCACCATGGCAACGGCACCTCGCCGCCACCGGAAGTTAGGGGCAGAGTCCCTCCCCAAAAGGTCCGGCTTTAGGAATCTCGGGATGGTTCGTTAATCCACAGGGATCAGAGACGGTGCTGTCGCTCCTCCCTCCGGGGCGGGGATGGCCAGAGTTTGTGAGCGAGGGTCCTGGGCTGCACTGCAAGGGGCTGCGTGCGGTCTCTGGCCAACAAACACCCCTTCTCCCCCTCCTTTCCTCGCAGGAACTCGGAAGCGTGGTCGCGGGGGCGGTGTTTCCGGCGGGCTGCATTGAGTGTGACGCCGGTGGAGCGCCGGCTGGCCCGCGCTTTTCGGGCTTCTGAGTGCGGTTAGTTCGGGAGGTTCTGTCTCTTCGGAATTGGTTGCTCCGGGTAGTTTGGTCCTGCGGCTGCGGTCCTTCCTTCGGTGTGGAAATGCCGTAGGTATCTCCCATCAGGTATTGCTGCTTGTCGGGCCCCATCTGCGAGTCAAGAGAGGTTTTTTTTTTTTTTTGAAAGTAACCTTTTTTTTTTGTTTTTCTACTTTCCTGAGTATATACGTGTTTCCTCCGCCGGCAGTGCCTGCTGCTTTACTTGATGATCCCCTCAAGCCACCTCTGCTCACCTTCCAGCCGCAGTTCCGTGGTAGACTCGGCCCATGTTAATCCTGATTCTCCAAGGCTTTTGACCGGCTCTTGGAGGCTGTGGGCTGTGGTCTGTGATGTATTTTAGTGCCTGAAGTTAATTTCAGATACGGTTAACATGCCAAGAGTGGGAGAGAGGTGATGAGAACGCGCCACATCTTTTGATGATGCCCATTAGGGTGGTGAGTTCCTATCAGCTTATATAAGGACAACTCAAGAACTGGGTCTCGGGGACCCTTTCCGCCTCCCCGCATGGGAATCTGTGCTGTGAGATCCTTCCCTTTCCCCACATGGGAGCCTTTACGTGTTCTTAAATAAATTTCCACCTTTGGTATATAAAGAGAGAGAGAGAGAGAGAGAGAGAATTGGGTCCCAAGAAACCTGGATTCCAGCTATGAAAGGAGGAAGGGTAGCCAGTTCTCCTGCTATATAGAAACTTGTTACTTTTTAATTTAAGAAATCTTTATTGTTCAGATTATTCAATTGTTCCTCTTTTTCCCCCCCATAGCTCCCCTCCACCGGGTTCCCACACCACCCTCTGCCCTTACCTCCCCCTCATTGACCTCATCCATAGGTGTATGATTTTTGTCCAGTCTCTCCCTGTACAACCCTCACCCCCTTTCCCCCTGAAAATTATCAGTCCACTCCCTTTCTGTGCCCCTGATTCTATTATATTCACCAGTTTATTCTGTTCATCAGATTTCCTATTCACTTGGTTTTTAGATTCACTTGTGGATAGACATGTATTTGTTGTTCATAATTTTTATCTTTACCTTTTTCTTCTTCTTCCTCTTCTTAAAGTATACCCTTCAGCACATCATATAATACTGGTTTGGAGTTGATGAACTCCTTTAGCTTTTTCTTCTCTGTGAAGCTCTTTATCTGCCCTTCAATTCTGAATGATAGCTTTGCTGGATAGAGTATTCTTGGTTGTAGGTTGTTGCTATTCATCACGTTGAATATTTCTTGCCACTCCCATCTGGCCTGCATCGTTTCTGTTGAGAAATCAGCTGACAGTCGAATGGGTGCTCCCTTGTAGGTAATTAACTGGTTTTCTCTTGCTGCTTTTAGTGTTCTCTTTGTCTTTTTCCCTTGGCATTTTAATTATGATATGTCTTGGTGTGGTCCTCTTTGGATTCCTTTTATTTGGGGTTCTGTGTGCTTCCTGGACTTGTAAGTCTATTTCTTTCACCAGGTGGGGGAAGTTTTCAGTCATTATTTCTTCAAATAGGTTTTCAGTATCTTGTTCTCTCTCTTCTTCTGGCACCCCCATAATTTGGATGTTGGTATGCTTGAGATTGTCCCAGAGGCTCCTTACACTATATTCAAATTTTTGGATTCTTTTTTCTTTTCTGGTTGAGTGTTTTCTGCTTCTTTGTATTTCAAATCTTTGACTTGATTCTTGTGGTACTCTAGTCTGCTGTTAGGTTTCCATATAATTTTTTTAATATGTTTTATTGATTTTTTACAGAGAGGAAGGGAGAGGGATAGAGAGTTAGAAACATCAATGAGAGAGAGACATCAATCAGCTGCCTCTTGCACATCCCCTACTGGGGATGTGCCTGCAATTAGGGTACATACCCTTGACCAGAATCGAACCTGGGACCTTTCAGCCCGCAGACCGATGCTCTGTCCACTGAGCCAAACCGGTTTCGGCTCCATATAATATTTTTTATTTCAGTCATTATATGTTTAATTTCTTATTGGTCCTTTTTCATATCCTTGAGGGTCTTGCTCATATTTTCAAGGGTCTCACTAAATTTATCAGCCTTTTCTAGGAAATTCTTGGAAAACCTTGTAACTGTGGTATGGAACTCTATATCCAGTTGTTTGTTTTCCTCCATTTCTTTCATTTGTGAGGTGTTTCTTTGTCTCCACATTTTCGCTGCTTCCCTGAGTTGGTAGAGTAGCTTTGTGTGCTCGGTGTCCTGTAGGGCCTAGTGGCTCAGCCTCCCCAGTTACCTGAGGTGGACACTTTTGCTGCACCCCTTTGTGGACTGTGTGTACAGCCTTGTAGTTAAGCCTTGATTGTTGTTGGTAACACTGGGAGGAATTGACCTCTAATTGGCTGTGAGGATCACTTGTTTCTATGCTAGGAGAATTATGTGCTGGAGTCAGCCTTATGATATAAGACTTGCAAAATTGCAAAAGCCTCTGGTTAGCTTGAATGGGGCAGAGTCTCAGGGTGGAGCACACAGTCTTGGTTTCCCATCAGCTCGGCCCTAAGAGGCCCCAGGGTCTCAGTGTCCCTCAGTAATCGCTGCAAGCACCTCTGAGAGAAAGCCACTGCCAGATAGTCCAGATTCCCCCCGAAGGAGTCTGGTTTCCCAGAGTCTCTTCCAGAACTGTAGTTCATTGCAATTGGGAGCTTTTGTCTCCCTCCCGCTTGAAAAAGCCAGCTGCCCACTCAGCAGTCCACTCTGAGCTTGTGCGCTTCCGGACCTCTGCCTTCCGCAGCTCTCTTGAGTCTCAGTGCTTTTCTCTTTTCCTGACAGTCCATATTTCCCCCAAGTGAGTCTGGGTCCCCAGAGTCTCGCCCAGAACTAGAGTTCAGCGCAGTCGGGAGCTTCTGTTTCCCTCCCACTTGAGAAAGCCAGCCGCACACTCAGTAGTCAGTCCTCTGCACATGTGCCCCTGGACCTCTACCTTCCGCAGCTCCCCTGAATCTCGATGTGCTTTTCTATTTTCCTGATAGTCCAGATTCCCCTGAATGAGTCTGGGTTCCCAGAGTCTCACCTGAAACTGGAGATTAGTGCAGTCAGGGGCTTCCGTCTCCCTCCCACTTGAGGAAGCCAGCCACACACCAGCTGCCAATCTTCTCTGTGCTCCTCTATACCTCAGCCTTTTGCAGTTCCTCTGAGTCTCAATGTGCTTTTCTCTTTCCTTCTAGTGGTAGAATTTCCAGCTTTCCTGTGGTTCTGGATGGTGTCCATTTTGTGTTTTAGTTGTAGCTTTGAAATTGTCGTGAAGGCAACAGTTTAGTTGTTTACCTATGCCACCATCTTGGTTTTTCTCCTAGAAACTTTTAAAAAGCTCAGCAAATAAGTTTTTCTTTGAGGTGGAGGGATTAATATCTAACATGTGAAATTTTCTGGCTGTCCTTGTCCCCAGGTGACTTAGGTACCTCCTCCTGTGCATTTCTAAAGTAACTTATTCCACTGTGGACCAAAGGTTCGATTCCGGTCAAGGGCACATACCTTGGTTGTAGGCTCCCCTCCCCCCGTAGTACCCTCAGGAGGGAACCAGTCTCACATAGATAAACATCTCTCTCTCTTCCAATATCTCTAAAAACCAATGGAAAAATGTCCTCAGGTGAAGATTAAAAAAGAGAAAGAAAAAATAATAACCTACATTTATTGAATCCTTATGATCTGGTAGTTTTAACAATGTACCTACATATTCTCATTGAATCCTAAAAAACAGAACTTTAGGAGGTAGAGGCTACTATTATCTATACTTTCCATATAAGAAAACTCAGCACTTAATATGGTGTTTCACTTATATCCTTTTTAAAAATATATATTTTTATTTATTTCAAAGAGGAAGGGAGAGGGAGAGGGAGGTAGAAACGATGAGAGAGAATCATTGATTGGCTGCCTCCTGTACCCCCACACTGGGGCTACAGCTCGAGGTGACCTCCTGGTTCGTGCCTGAGCCATGCCTGCTGGGCCAATTATATTTTTAAAAGTTAGGATTGTTGAAAAGATTTTGCTTTCCCCAGACTTGCCTTCCTACTGCTGCATTATAAAAAAAATCCAGTTGTCACTTTTGTGAACCTTCAAGGATAATGTAGCAAAAGTCCTGCTAAATAGAAATACAATGGAAACGGGTGTGCATTTGCTTAATAAGTGGTGATACCTATGATCCCATTCTGTATAGATAATGGGGAACCAAAAAACTATTAAAAGTGGAACTTTTGGGTCATTGTTTTCCTAACATACTAACAGGTAAATGTTAGAAGTGTCTGTGGTACAAATATTCTGGCAATAAACACATAACCTTAAATTTGAGGTTGACATCATAGGACATATATCTGACACAAACTTATTTTTAGGATATATAAAGAATTTTTACAACTCAACAGTAAAAAGACAAAAACCTTATTGAAATAAAACGACTTGAACCAATACCTAATAAAAAGCTTTATGAATGGCAAATAAGCATTTTGTTAAACATCAGGGAAATTAAAATTAAAACTGTGTTGAACATCCAGTAGAATATTATACATATACATTTTACATTTTAAGAATACTTGGCTAATATTGAACCTTTTTTTAAATTCTTTTTTATACTCACACATGGATATGCTTATTTTTTAATTATAAAAAAGTAGAGAAAGAGAAACATCAATGTGAGAGAGAAACATCAATCAGATATCTCCAATACATGGAACCTGCAACCTAAGTAATGTGCCCTGGCAAGGAATTAAACCCTCAACCTTTTGGTGTACAGGATGATGTTCCAACCAACTTAGCCACCCAGGCCAGGGCTGAATGTGAAATATTGGTGAGTAGGTTTTTTTCACAGAGGTGTGGGCTAGCACTTATGAAAATAGTTTCTGTGTCTTCTAGGTTTGAGCAAATGAATGTATTGAAGATCATGGGAGCTAGGTTTTCACTGTTGGATAGAGACATGTAAAATATTTTGGTTTGCCCTTGATTCTAACCACAGAACACGCCGGCCAGGCATAAGAGACTATTCATAAAACTGTTAATATGACATCCTTTAGGAACCTGCATTTAAACTACCTTAAATAGAATTTGGAGAATCATAAAAATTAAAAGAATAAAATATATTTTTGGAATTGAGACAGGTTTTAAAATAAAAGTAATTAAATAAATCATTAATTTAACAACTTTGTGCCAATCACTGTCAGGCCTTGGGGATTTGAATGTGAACAGATACTGTACCTTTCTAGAAGAAATATTTTAGTAGGCATTTTTAGAACTCATAACCTACCAGTTAACAGACAAGGTGCTAATGATATAAATATCTTAGTTAAGGAGGGAAGACAAACTAAATAAATAGATTATTTCAACATAAATAAGTTTAGTGAGAGAGGCTTGTACAAGTGCTTCAGTTATAGAGTGGCAGAATCCTTAGTGCAAACTGGATATCTTCAGGGAAAACTTAGAAATGCGATTGTGCCGGGCCAGCTCGTGTGGCTCAGTGATTGAGTGTCAACTCAGGAATCAAGAAGTCACCGGTTTGAGACCCGGTAATGGCACATACCCAGGTTTTGGGTTTGGTCACCAGGGAGTGTGTGCTGGAGGCAGCCATTAGATAATGTTCCTCTCTCATCAATGTTTCTACCTGTCCATCTTTCTCAACAAAATTTCAAAAAAAAATTTTTTAATGAATTTTTAAAAAAAGAAATGATTGTGCTAGAATCTAAAGGAAAGGGTAGCATCAATGTTAGTTTATTAATTTTTATGTTGTAAAACATAATATATACAAGAAATTATATAAAATATCCCTTTGCCATATTTAATTCTGATATGCCTATTTGGCCCCTTTCAATAGACTCTTTTAAAGGACTTTATGTATGTATGTATGTAGGTGTGATGATACACATATTTATATGTTTCTTGCAGAAGGTAATAGTAATGAATATTTTATTAATGTTCATTTCTGAGAGTACCCATTTAGGAATGAAATAATTTTATGGCATTTCTCATTTTATTCAACCCAAAAAAGATCTCATATTTGCCTGTTTAACTTCTGAGGTCATTATTCCCAAATATATCTCTTGCTTCTGTAAGAATACATTAGCTACTTTTTAAATTAATCTTTAAAAAAGAAACTTTTGACATTATAAACATGTTGTCCAATAACTGGTTGCAGTATTGACAAGTTTTGTCACAAAGAACAGAGGCTTCATTATTATTTAGAGGCTTCCACATGTGATCATATTTATACATGTAGTGGAGTGATTGATGTTCCTACTCACCCATACTGTAATAGTGAATTATCGTGTAATCATTATAAATGTTGAACACAAAAGAGCATAGGCTTGAATGAAAGGGAGAATGCAAAGAGGATATAGAAGATTCTTCTCCCTTTGTTGGTCATTCCTATACATAGAATGGGAAAAAAATCATTTTAGCTATCTCAATTTATACTTAAGGAGTCCACATGGGATGTGAATTTGGCCATTTCTGTTCATTAAAAGATTTCTAAGTTATAAGCATATTCCTGTGAAGTAGCTGGCAATATTATCATTCTTATAGTGAGGAATAAATGAAATACTGACATACCAAATCATTTTTATTTTCCATTCAGAAATGTCCTACTAGTTTACAGGCCAGTATTAAGTTTATGAAGCTCAGTGAGTTTATGTGATTTGCCTAAACTTAAGGGAAAAATTTGGCAGATCATCAAGGCTCCCTGAGTCTTATCTGCTTTACTTATTTTCTCTTCCTACCTCCTCTCCCCCACACACTCTTACCCTCAGCTTAGCTATTCAAAATTATATGTAATCTAATGTTTTAAAAGTCCTGTAAGATGTCGGTTGCAGGCTGGATCCCCATGGGGCACATGGGAGATAGCCGATAAATGATTTTTTCTCATCATTGATGTTTCTATCTCTCCCTTTCTCTTCCTTTCTGAATTCAATAAAAATATTAAGAAAAAATATTTAGAAGTTCTCTAAGAGAACTGCAAATGATATCATTCACAGTTCTTAATAAGGAATCAAATGATAGTTCACATTTTTAAGAATAATTTCTTTTGTGTTAAAATACTCATTTGAGTGGAATCGTATAGTATTTTCCTTTTGTAATTGGCTTGTTTTGCTAAGCATAACGTTTTCAAGGTTCATCCGTATTGTAGCATGTATCAGAATTTTCTTTTTTTTTCCTTTTTATCCTTACCCAAGGATATGTTTTTATTGATTTTAGAGAGAGAGACGTCAATGAGTTGCCTCCCGTACATACACAGACCAGAGATCAAATCACAACCTAGATATGTGCCCTGACCAGAGTTGAACCCCCAACCTTTTGGTGTATGGGATAACACTGCAACCGGTTGAGCCACCCAGCAAGGACAGACTTTCCTTCCTTTTTAAGGTTGAGTAATATTCCATTGTGTGTATGTATATGTGCATGTGTGTACCATTTTGTTTATTCATTCATCTGTTGATGGACATTTGCATTACTTGTATTTTTTGGCTATTGTGAACAATACTGCTGTGAACAGGGGGTACAAATATCTGTTCATGTCCCTGCTTTCAGTTCTTTGGGGTATATATCAGAAGTGGAATTGCTGAGTTAGATGATAATTCTATGTTTAATTTTTTGAGGAATTGCCCAAGTGTTTTCCATAGCAACTGTGTGATTCTATAGTACCACTAGCAGTGCATAAGAGTTCTACTTTCTCTGCATCCTGACCAACACTTATTATCTGTTGTTATTTTTATAGTAACCATCCTAATAGTTGTAAAGTATCTCATTGTGGTTCTGATTTGCATTTCCTTAATATTGGTGCTGCTCTTAATATTATTGATGTTGGGCATCTTTTCATGTGTTTATTGTATTTTTGTATATTTTTGGAGAAATGCCTATTTGAGTTCTTTGTCTATTTTTGAGTGCCCCTTTTTTTTTTAAACCAAGGTAGCAATCACAAGAGCTGCTTATAACTTTACAGAACTATCAGCTATATCACTTTTAATTGCTAACTATTACTGGTAGCAGATGAGTATATACTTTAGGAAAATAGCCCATATATCTAATTAAATTTTGTCTATACTTTATAATATGTTTTATTCATCTCTTCTTCTCTGTTCCTATTAACATGATCCTAATCTGCTTGACATCATCTCATGCGTGTACTACAGTTCTATCTGGATAAAAGAATGGGTTAAAAACAAAACAAAACATGTAAAAGCATATAGTAAGTGCTTAATTTAATAATTGATACGTTGACAGTCAACTCAGTTCTAATAGATGGTCAGTAAGAATAGATGGTCATAAATTCCTCTAGTGAGTTTGCTCTTTCTTATCGTTTCTTTAGTCCTTCCCCTTCATTTTAAAAAGATTTATGATGCATAGGACCTAGATCTGTGCTCTTTTCTTTCACTCGAGTTGTGGGATAATGGTTAGCTTGTTTTTACTGAATCAGCTAAGTGATTTCTTTGATTTCTCCAATCTTCTCTGCTATTTTTTTTTATTTAATAAATCTTAATTGTTCAGATTATTACAATTGTTCCTCTTTTTATCCCCATAGCTCTCCTCTACCTGGCTGCTATCCCTCCCTCTCCCCTTACCTCCCACGCCCCATTGTCCTCATCCATAGGTGTATGCTTTTTGTCTAGTCTTTCCCTGTATCCCCTCTCCACTCTCTCCCTGAGAATTTTTAGCCCACTCCCTTTCTATGCCTCTGATTCTATTATATTCATCAGTTTATTCTGTTCATCAGATTTGTATTCACTTGATTTTTAGATTCACTTCTTGATCATCATGTATTTGTTGTCCCTAATTTTTATCTTTACCTTTTTCTTCTTCTTCCTCTTCTGAAAAGTACCTTTCAGCATTTCATGTAATACTGGTTTGGTGTTCATGAACTCCTTTAAGTTTTTATCTGTGAAGCTCTTTATCTGACCTTCAATTCTGAATGATAGCTTTGCTGGGTAGAGTAATCTTGGTTGTAGGTTCTCGCTCTTCATCACTTTGAATATTTCTTGCCATTCCCGTCTGGCTTGCATCGTTTCTGTTGAGAAATCAGCTGACAATTGTATGGGTGCTGCCTTGTAGGTAATTAACTGTTTTTCACTTGCTGCTTTTAATATTCTCTGTCTTTTGCTCTTGGTATTTTAAATATGATGTCTTGGTGTGGTCCTCTTTGGATTCCTTTTGTTTGGGGTTCTGTGCACTTCCTGGACTTTTAAGTCTATCTCTTTCACCAGGTGGGGGGGAATTTTCCGTCATTATTTCTTCAAATAGGTTTTCAGTATCTTGTTCTCTATCTCCTTCTGGCATCCCCATAATTTGGGTGTTGGTACACTTGAGGATGTCCCAGAAGCTCCTTACACTATCTTCACATTTTTTGGATTCTTTTTTCTTTTCCAGTTGAGTGTTTTCTGCTTCTTTTATATATCAAATCTTTGACTTGATTCTTGTGGTCCTCTAGTCTGCTGTTAGGACTCTATATAATATTTTTTTTATTTCATTCAGTGTATGTTTAATTTCTGGTTGGTCCTTTTTCATCTCTAGTTGGTTCTTTTTCATCTCCTTTTGGGTTTCACTAAATTTATCCATCTTTTCTAGGAAATTCTCGGAAAACCTTAAAACCATGGTTTTGAACTCTATATCCAGTCATTTGTTTTCCTCCATTTCTTTCATTTGTGATCTCTTCCTTTGTCTCCACATTTTTGCTGCTTCCCTGAGTTGGTACAGTAGTTTTGTGTGCTAGGTGTCCTATATGGCCCATAGCTCCGCCTCCCCAGTTACTTGATGTAACTTGGTGCATCCCTTTGTGGACTGTGTGTACAGCCTTGTTGTAGATAAGTCTTGATTGTTATTGATATCACTGGGGGGAGTTGACCTCCAAGCCAATTGGCTGTGAGGATCAGCTGTGTCTACACTGGGAGAACTTCTGTATTGGAGTCAGCTTTATGATACAAGATTTGAAGAATTGCAAAAGCCTCTGTGCTCAGCTTGGATGGGGCAGAGTCTAGGGCTAAGCAGACAGCCTTGGTTTCCCATCAGCCCTGTCCTACTCGGCGGCCCCTGGGTGTCAGTGTCCCTCAGTAATCGCTGCAGCCCTTTCTGTGCAGTTGTGCTCACGCACCTCCAAACCTCTGCCTTTCCGGCTCCCCTGAGTTTCCGGGCGCTCTGGAGACCCGTATGAGTCTGGGTCCATAGGGTCTCACCCAAAACAGCTTCAGTGCAGTTGGAAGTAGAATTTTCAGTGCAGTTAGGAGGTTCTGTCTTCCTCCTGCTAGAGATAGCCAGCGGTACAATCAGCAGTCAGCCCTCTCTGTGCGCACTCACACTCCTCCACACCTCTGCCTGTCATGGCTCCTCTAAGTTTTCATGAGCTCCTCCCTTTTTACAACAGCCCAGACTTCTCCCATATGAGTGTCGCCTAGAATTGGAGTTCAGTGCGGGAGTTTCTGTCTCCCTCCCACTAGAGCAGTGGTTCTCAACCTTCCTGATGCTGCAACCCTTTAATACAGTTCCTCATGTGGTGGTGACCCCAGCCATACAATTACATTCGTTGCTACTTCATCACTGAAATTTTGCTACTCTTTTGAATCATCATGTAAATATCTGTGTTTTCCGATGGTCTTAAGCGACCCTGCTAGTGGGTTGTGACCCACAGGTTAAGAACCGCTGCGCTAGAGGAAGCCAGCCAGGCACTCCACCGCCCATCCTCTCTACACACATGTCTCTGTACCTCAGCTTTTCGCAGCTCCTCTAAGTCTCTGTGAGACCCTCTCTTTCCTTCTAGTTGTAGAATTTCCACTCTGCCAGCTTTCCTGTGGTTCTAGATGATGTCTGTTTTGTCTTTTAGTTATAGTTTTGAAATTGTTGTGCAAGGCAGCAGTTTAGATGTTTACCTCTGCCGCCATCTTGGTTTCTCTTCTCTCTATTAATTTTTTAAATAATTCTTGTAAATATTTTCAACTTTTAATTATTGGATACCTGAATTATCTGAAAATTACATTTCCCACAATAAAATATGGTTTAGATTCTCACTAAAATATGGTTAAACTGGGAGATAGCAGTCTAATTCTCACTTTCACATATTTCCTTGGACTACTTAAATCAGCCTAGGACCTAAACTATAAGTCTTTAAATCCAAACATTTAGTTTCATTTTCTAGGAATTAACCAGCAATAATAAAATATTCAAAAATATTTTAAATAGTTAATAACAGGGTGGGGTTTTGTTTCCTTCTGAAAGGTAGTATTGCATCTTTTTTTAGAAAAAAATTATTGATTTCAGAGAGGAAGGAAGGAGAGAGAGAAACATCAATGATGAAAGAATCATTATTCGGCTGCCTACTGCTGGGGATCGAGCCCACAACCCGGGCATGTGCCCTTGGCCAGAATCAAACCTGGGACCCTTCAGTCCGCAGGCCAATGCTCTACCCACTGAGCAAAACTGGCCAGGGCAGTATTGCATCTTAACAGCATTTTAAAATAAAGGATTAAAAATATGTTGTATTGCATACTTTCAGCTTTTTATTTCTACTTTTGAAGTTTCATTAAATGCCAGGGTGTCCCCCAAAAAATGTATACATACTTTTTTCTTATAGCATAACTGGATTTAATCCATTAGAATGAATAATTACTCAAAGTGGGACAATCTGTATATTCCAAAACTAAATAAAAATACTCTTTTGGTGTTATCTGATATTTTCACTTGTTCTTACCTCTATTATTGCTTCATTGAGCATTTATATTATATTGATTTCAAAATAGACTTTGGAAATATATAATTCTTTAAGCCAGTTTAATTAATCTCAAGAAATAATGTTATGTAATAGGTTAATATAGAAGTAATAGCAAATTTAAGTGAACCTTTTCTAGATAAATTTTTTATATTTAATATTTAATGAACAGTAATTTCTGTAAATTGTCCATCCTTTTTATTTTTCTCACTCCTGTCACTTACTTGAAAGTCAGTAGTCAGTCACTTATGAATAGTCATTGCTAGAATATGTAAGTTTTTGTTTTCTATACTGCAACCTTTAGCTATAATATAATCTTTTTTTCCTAATGCACAAATTCTCTAATATTTTAAATAACAATTTCTGTTTCTCAAGGATCAAGAAAGTATTTATAACTCTATTTGTCACTGGGAAAACTACTTTTAATTTATATTGACCTTTTTCTCCTTTGAGCATTTAGTTTGCATTCAATAAAATGTTGATGACTGCTCTTTAGAAGACAGCTGTATGAAATAAAGTATTATAAATATTCAGCTTTCCTTTCTAAGCATTGTCACCAACAGCTGGGCATCCAGTTTAGCAGAACAGATTTCGCACAGAGAGAGTCTGGCATCCTGAATCAGTTTAGTGAAGGAGACAAAAAATAGTTTCATATGGATTGGGGACTTACAAAGACATAGAGCATCTGTTCTTCAGTTAAGTCATAGTTTGATAGCATTGAATCATGTTTAAAGCTACAAAAATTTGGAAAACTTGTTTCACCTTGCTCATGTCTTTATTTATTTTTTTTAAAGTGGGGAGAATCCTTTATATTTTTATTAGATCATACCTTTATTTTAATACCTAGTGCATTATTTGTGCAAATAATGTACTTTCAGTATCTCCATTGAAGGTATGTAAATTATGTTGCTCTTCTATATAATTTTTATTAGTGGTATTTTAGAACACACAAATAAGTACATTTTACTAAGATCAATTTATAATATGACTAATGATTGAATTGTATGATAGTGCATATATAAAACCACATACGCATAAAAAGATTCATTTAAATATTTAATTATGATTCCACCTTGAAATATGCTATTTTAAAATGTCTCATTGTTCTGAAAATTGCTTTCTTATGGTATTTTACTTTGCTTGGAGAAAGTAACTTAGAATCTTTATATATATATACATATATATATTACTCTTAAATATTTGGTTACTTAAAGCACATCAAGTCTAAGATTTCTTGAAATATTTTGTTTGCAGTGTTAAAAGATCACTGAAATTGGATGATCCGTTCGAAGCACATGTAAGTATTTACTTATGAATTTATAATTGCATAGTAAGATTGTGTTGTTAAATGTTAACAGCAATCTACTTTACTAAATATAAAAATCATCAAAAAATATTGTAGCATAATTGTGATTGGAACATCATTTTCTGCATATAACACATTTTTGTAAATCTAATGTATTAAAGTTCCCGGCCAGCTTCAGGTTTCATTTAAGAGGCAAATTGTTTAGAAATACTATGGAAATAATTTAGTAGAAATTAATTCACTATTAGTAGAAAAAATATTCTGCCACTCAAATGCACAAGAAACAACATGGGACAATGGTAATATTTTAATCTACATTCTATAAACTTCTATAATATCTGAAATAAAAACATTAACATTTTTATGTAAAAAATGTAATTACCTTTCTCAGCTATGCTGGCATGATTAAACAATAAAATACACTGTAATAAATTTTACCATGGTTGTCACAATAAAAATAAAATTGTACTGTTGCTATTACTTTTTGTAAATCTAGTCATAGCACATTCCCAATGCCAGCATATCATGACATATGTTAGTGTATTATCTTTTCATACCAATATGGATCTAGATACAAACACTAATACTAAGATACTTATGGCCTCAGTAATCTTAAGTGCAAATAAATTGGTGAGAAAGTAAATTAAAATAAATAGCTAGTCAATAAATAGGCTGTTACAAAATCCCATAAGAGAATACCATTTCAAGAAATGGTTTTATATGGAATTCTTTTTTGGAAGACTCACTGGTATTTTAACAGTTTACCATTTTTAAAAGTTCCTAAATGCTTTTTTAAAAAATTTAAACAAAGGTGGCAAAATACTGCAGTGCCACTAAAAGAAATCATTAGCAGTGTAATTAGCAATTTAGGATACCATTATCCAACTTGCTCTGTACAGAATGCAGCTGTGACTGTAATTCTGCATCTGTTTCTTTAGTCAAAATGGTATTTGGGTAGATGAGTAGTCCAGCTTGAAATGGAATACTGTTCTTTCCTGCCCCAAAACTGTTCTTTGGGAGATGGTAACATTATTCGAATGAAAAAGAATAGCCATTTAGGAATTTATCCTCTTTGTGAAGTACAATTGTCATCATGGCAGGCTTTCTATCCTTTTCTTTCCTTTCCTCCCTCCCTCCCTTTCTTCTTTCCTTCTTTTTCTCTTCTTTCCCTCCCTCCCTCCCTCGTTCCCTCCCTCTCTTCCCAAATTAGGATATAGCAACAAAGCCAGTGCCACAGCTGATATTCTGTATTAGAAAAATACATTGTTTTCTTTGGCCCAATTCTGTACCTTTAAACCAATTGACTTAGCTTGACCACCTCCTTCTAAATACCAGTTTTCAGCATTCTCACATGGGCCTTCATCATTTCTCTTCTGTTTTCTGATCTGTTTCTGATATTTTCATCTTTTTTACTCTCTCTAGTCATTTGTTAGCAACTCTATCTTCACATCTTAGATCGGATAGCTTTTGCGCTACTGCTAAGTCTAGACTTCTCTCCTCAGCTACATTTATCCTTCCATCTACTCCAGAAACAACTCAGTCCTGAAACAGCCGGGGATCTACCCACTTGCCAGGGATCCCACATGCAAAGGAAAATCAGACATTAAAAAAAAAAAAACCCATAGAGATAGACTTCTAAGAGTACGTAATTGCTGTGAAGCTACAGTGGAACTAGTAGTAATTTTTGGTCATTTTGCCTGACCAATATGATGCTGAAGGAAGAAGGGTTTGGTGTCAAGGAGAGGAGATAGCCCTCATATGCTACTTGTTTGAAGTGGAACCTGTTTATCTTAATCTGCTATTTCCTCTCATAGATATTGGGAATTTTTATATCCCGGTGCTCCCACAGATCTATAGATTAATGCTCCATGATGTTAGGACAAGTCTGCAAAAGTCATTTTTTAAATCATTCTTTTAGTAGGGAAAGCAGAGGTATGGATCATCTCCTGTGACCTTTCTTTAATATACAGTGGTACCTCGAGATACAAGTTGGCCAGCAGGGGAGGGCAATTGGGAGAGACCAGGCCTGCAAGGGAGGGCGGTTGGGGGCGATCAAGCCTTCAGGGAAGGACAGTTAGGGGTGACCAGACCAGCAGAGAAGGGCAGTTGGGAGGGACCAGGCCTGCAATGGAGGGCAGTTGTGGGAGATCAGGCCAACAGGGGAGGACAGTTGTGCAGGACCCAGACTTGCAGGGGAGAGCAGTTGGACGGGGACCAGTCCTGCAGTGGAGGGCATTTAGGGGTGACTAGGCCTGCAGTGGAGGGCAATTATGGGCAAACAGGCTGGCTGAGGAGCAGTTAGGCATCAATCAGGCTGGCAGGGGAGTGATTAGGGGTGATCAGGCTGGCAGGAAGAAGTGGGATCGGGCCAAAATGGGCAGTTGGTCATCCCTCGAGGGGTCGCAGATTGGATAGGGTGCAGGCTGGGCTGAGGGACATCTCCCCCCTAACTCCTCCCTGCGCCTCCCCCTCCCCCAGCATGAGTTTCATGCACTGAGCCTCTAGTTTATTTTATAAGCATCTTCCAAATTCTAGTTTGGTTAATCAACCAAAATCTTGTGGTATCTTTTAAATGATTTCTCTATTTGTACTTCCTATTTCCTATAGAAATGGTAGTTAGAGGATTGATTGGATTCTGGTCCAAATTTTTGGTAAGTGTCTCCTAGGTAATCTATATACATCCCCTCAAGAGGCACAAAATGGTCTTATTGATGTTCTCATTCATTTTGTCTACTCTTAAGTTCATTAAGCATTCTTATGATCAGTGTTTTGAACTCTGCATTTGTTAGATTGTCTCCATTTTGTTACCTTCTCTTTTGACCAGAATTAAACCCAGGGCCTTTTAGTTTGATGGCTGATACTCTATCCACTGAGCCAAACCAGCTAGAGCAAGTATGTGTTCTCTTGAGGGTTAATACACCATTTGCATTTCAAAGATGTGTTAATGTAAATCAGGGGTAGGGAACCTTTTTTTCTGCCAGAGTTTTGTTCTGTTCTTTCATTAGGGACATGCTTCTTTGTCTCCTCATTTTGGTAGCCTCCCTATGTTTGTATCTATGTATTAGGTAGAGCTGTTATGTCTCCTGGTATTCATAGAGTCACCTTATGTAGTAGTTATCCTGTAGGCCCAGTGGCACAGCCTCCCCAGTTACCCAAGCTGGACACTCCAAGTACACAGCATCCCCTGTGGGCTGTATGCACCTTCCTGTTGTAGTTGAGCCTTGATTGTTGTGGGCACATCAATGAGAATGATTTACCCCCATGCTGATCAATTAGGAGGACTGGCCATAACCACTGTGGAGGATCTGCTTTGTAGGGACCACCTTCATGGAGCAGGACTCACTTTAGTGTGGCTCTGCTGCCCGCTGTGTTCACACACACGCCTTTTTTTTTTTTTTTTTTTAATATAAGAGTTTATTTGAGCCAAACTGATGACATAGGCATGGAACAAGATCTCATATGTTCCTGAGAAAAACAGTTTTGCAGTTTCTTTTATGCATTTGAAATTAAGGAGGGGATGTTAAGATTGGAGAAAGTGAGGTGGGAATAGGTTTATATGATAGTTAACAAGAGTATGTGTTCTTTTTTTTTATTTCAGAAAAGAGTGGGGAGGAAGGGAAAAAGGAGGAAGGGAAACATCAATGATGAGAAGAAATCATTGATTGGCTGTCACCTGCACAAGCCTTACTGGGGATCAAGCTTGTAAGCTGGGCATGTACCCTTGACCAGAATTAAACCCAGGGCCCTTTAGCTTGATGGCTGATACTCTATCCACTGAGCCAAACCAGCTAGAGCAAGTATGTGTTCTCTTGAGGGTTAATACACCATTTGCATTTCAAAGGTGTGTTAATGTAAATCAGGGGTAGGGAACCTTTTTTTCTGCCAAGAGCCATTTAGGTATTTATAACATCATTCACAGCGGGGGGGAGGGGGGGGGATGGAAGAATAGACGGACGTGTCCTGAGCCTTGTCTCTGAGCAGAGAGAACACTTGAGGTTGCACTGGGAGTGTTTGTTGTCGAGTTGAGGGACAGCTATACTCCAGGAGAAGGTGGGGGACTGTTGGATGGGGCTCCCCTGACCAGGCAGCCTCCACTGCTGCTGGGTCTCACGGAGCCACCAGTTCACATGAGGAGACCATCCCATCTTGAAGGGGAAAGTGGATGTTACTGGAAGCCTGAAAATCTACAGCTGCCAGCACCCACCAAACAGCTGCAAGCCCCAGAACACTGGTCCCCAAGTGGCGCAAACACTCGGATTCAGAGTTGCTCTACACTCCACACGGAAAGATCAGATTTTGCCTGGGATAAGGAGAGAGAGAACTACATAACCAAACACCTGGAGAAGAGAGACCATGGGGAGACAAAGAAACAGCCTTCATAGGAAAGAAAAGCAGGCATCACCAGAAAAGGAAGTAAATGAAATGGAGGCAAGCAACCTGCCAGAGAAAGAATTCAGAGAAATGGTCATAAGGTAGGACTGAAAAGAATGGAAGACAAATTCGATAACATGAGTAAGAACCAAGAGGAAATCAAGAAGATACAAGAAGAAATGAAAAATGACATCGCTGCTGTAAAGAAAGCATCAAGAGTAGACTAGAAGAAGCAGAAAACCACATCAGTGAGCTAAAAGACAAGGTAGGAAAAAATAAGTAGAGCAGCTTCTAGAAAAAAAAAAAATTAAAAAGCAGGAGAGCCTAAGGGAACTTTGGGACAACATGAAACAAAACAATATCCACATAATAGAGGGGGTTCCACCAGTAGAGGAAACTGAGCAAGGAATAGAAAACCTGTTTGAAGGAATATAACATCATTTGCTTAATATAACTCAGTTAATATAAATTCATGTTGCTATGAAAAAAGCTCCTAGATTTATTGAATTTTAATAAATTTGGCAGGGCCAGACCAAATGATTTCTTAGGTCTTGTAGAACCCACGAGGTGGACATTCCCCATCCCTGACTTAGGTGCACAAGAATGATGGGCTGGGCTTCCCTAAAACCTTTCAGTAAAGAAGTGATAGGTCTGATTTTTTACTATCCACAGTGACTTCCCCAGTTAGTAATTTATGATCAGATCACTCTGTGATGTTATTTTTTATAGAACCCTTATTTTTCCTTCATGGTTGCCCCTTTTGGTCAGGAATCAGTCAGAAGGATGCATTGATGACCAACCTTTGGGTTGAATAGTGTGGTCTCACAGCAGGAGGAAGGCTCTTTCCTAGAAAGTTTCAGTATTGACATGGTCTTGTTCACTACTGGGGATGGAATAATACCATAATCATGGGATCTGAGTCAAGGCAGAATATTTCCCCAAAAAAAGAAGGGTAAGTAAATGGAAGGCAATCAGGTTTTATGTCCTTCATTGTGAAAAAAACATTCTTATTTTGAACTATCATGATCCAAGTTTTGCCTTTTCATCTTTCTGTATTTGGCATTAAGTATAATGTTTGCATGAGCCGTGAAAGAGGATTAATATAGATATATACATGCTCAGTAATCATAAACATTTGGACTATATAGAAAAATCCAAAAAACAAATGTAACTATTATTATGATTAATATCATTAGCAGACAGGTAAAGACAATCAAACAAAAAGATTCTGAGTTCAATATCAATCTGTAGATATACAAGCCTTACCAGTGACTTGGGATAGCTGTCTACCTTTGTGTCAGTGACTCCTTATCCTCAAGGAGTCTTTAACCTCCACAGACAGGCATAGATATTCATTCACATTTAGGTTGGAGAATGTGTTTTATTAGATGTCCTTTCCAATAAACATCTCCAGGTGGCAGTCAATGATCTTTAAAGTCTTCATCTCCTAATACAAAGCAAGGAGTCAGTGGGGCACAATGGGACTTTGTTTGTACCCCAGGTCCATGGGATGGTCCTGGTTGGGCTTCTTCAGATTACTGCCAGTTACCAAGTAAAGGTTGACACCAAACCTGTGGAGAATTTTTATAAGAGCTTATTTGAGCCAAACCAATGACATATGCCAAGGAGCAAAATCTCAAATGCTCCCTGAATATATTGCTTGTGGAGGTAGTTGGGTGGTTATTTGCCATGGTCTGAAGCCGTACACTGGGTGCACTGGCTCTGGGGATTCCTGGGAGGTGCAGGCCAAGGTCGGTCACTGAGTGTATCCTGCCTGGGGCCACCTGGCATGAGCTACAAAGAGATCTGCAGAGAACTCCTAGTTGTGCTGGACTTGGAAGTGCCCAGGAGAGCCACGCCATGAACCAAGGTTGGCCACCTAGTGCTGGCTAGGCCTACGGCCTCTTAGCAAGAGGTAAAAAGCTCTACAAAGCCAGATGCTGCTTGTTTGAGAGATTTTAGGAAAGTTTGCAGCATGAACCAAGACTAGTAGTTTGTATGGAAAAGCCTCTAGAAACTGCTTATAAATGCCAGTATTCTTATCTCTTCCTGTTGTGGGATACTAATCAATAGGCCATGTCCTTCAACATTTCGCGGGTGGCAAAATGGGAAGTCTTAGATCAATTCTGGGGTCATTTTTAAGCATCTTTAAGGTTTAAAAGTTAGAGGATCTTAATGCAACTTTCAGAGCAAAAAGAAGTAAAATTATGCCTTCATGTATATCAGTAGGCAGATTTATAAAAATTATTTATTTACTGAAAAATATTTAGTGGGATAGTAAATATTACTCTGTATTTAATAATTGTAGCAGATATTTTTCCTTTTAACCAACACAGATGACTAAAAACAAAAACAAAAGAGACACCTCAGTATTTTTAAGGTGAGGGGAAAAAACAAAATACACACACATGTGCACACACAAAGACTTATTTTATGAAAGCTAGAAAATTGTTTTCAAGGAAAAATGTATGATCTACAGTTACAATGTTTAGATATTTGGCAATTGGAAAAAATAATTTTTTGGTGAAAATAGGAAAACAGATTGACATAAATGTACATTAAAGCAGTGACTTTCATTTCTTGTACATACACAGTGAAATAGTTCTGGACAATAAATTCTTGGAAAAGTAGGGTAGGATTGGATAAGTGTCATAGTTTATGACTGAATACATATAAACAGGTGAAAACTCAAGATAGAGAGGTAATAACCACCTGATAAAGAGACTTAAAACCCTTTCACCCTACAAAAAAGATTGTGCTAGAGTTATAACTTGATATTGTAGTTGGATTTTTTTAAAAAGATATTGGTTACATTTGTGGCTACTATGGGTACATAAAATAAAGAATGGAATGTTTTTGTTCCCTCAATAGAAAGTATTTATCATTTAAAATCTTAACTGTAAAATAAAGTCGATGTTACAGATTTGGGAACTAATATCAAGATTATTGAAAAATGTGACACAGCCACTATTTCTGCCATGGTGTCTTAAAATTAAAAAAATAGTTGACAATGGAGAGTTATATAACTTTCAAGACAGCTATCAAGCTAAGTTCAATTTTACAATGTTGGCAACATCTCGGACCTTTCCTCTATCCCTCAAATCTACCCTATTATGTCTGTTTTACATCTAAACTTCAGGTCTTCCATAATTTTATTTCATTTATATAAGCCTCACCTTTTACTCTCACCAAGAATAGATCTGTGAGATTACTGCAGCCCACTTTGATTTTCGCTCTCCCCTTAATTTCTTTAGCCACATACAACTTTACTATCTGAGGCCAGAACATTTTAATCCATTTCTTTGTATACATTAGTTAGCAAGTGCTGAGTGATTAGTAAGCATTATAAGAAACAAGTTCAAAGGGAATTCAGAAGAGCAAGCAATTAATAGTGTGATAAGGGGTGTTTGGAAGAAGTGGATCATGAAAAGGGACCTAAACCAAGGACTAAGTTCCAGGGAAGATAAAAACGAGAGGACTAAGACTAGATGTACATAACCTAGATATTAGGACTACAATTTAATATTGGATGAGTGAACTAAAGAATGAATGTATAAACCTAGCTGGTTTGGCTCAGTGGATAGAGCATCAGCCTGCGGACTAAGGAGTGCCAGGTTCAATTCCAGTCAAAGGCACATGCCCAGGTTGTGGACTCCATCCCCATTAGGGGACATGGAGGAGGCAGTTGATCAATGATTCTCTCTCTTCATTGATTTTCTATCTCTCTCCCCCTCTCCCTTCTTCTCTGAAATAAATGAAAATATTTAAAAAAAAGAATGAATGTGTAGAATGGCTTGGCCAAATTGTTCTTTTTTTATTTTCTATTGAATTTATTGGTGTGACATTTGATTAATAAAATTATATAGGTTTCAATGTACAATTCTATGATACATCATCTGCATATTGTTGGACTGTTCCTTTTAAGTCATTTATTCATCACACAGTTTTGAGCCCTAGTGTACAAAAATGAAGAAGTAATATTTATTTTCAGGAACTCAAATTTTAGTGGGACAGACAGAAACTTAAAAATTTACTAGCTCCAATAGGAAGTATGAGAACACAGGAGGGAGCTGCAAAGAGTATTTGTGTAAGATAGGCCAAATTTTCAAAGATCTTCAATACCATACTCAATTGTTTGAAACATTATTTTGGTTCTGAATAAGACAAGACGCTGTGACAGAGTAACTGTGTGAAGGTTTAGGTATTACTGATCTTTCCCAAGATTTCCTTGTGGGATTTATTATAAAATCTGAGAGTTTCCCTGGCCTGCCCCCATTCTGGTTCAACTGACAGCAAAAGTCAGGATATAATTGGGAGAGTCAGCTACCTCTAGCTCTACCTTGTTTGGAAATAGTATCTAGAAGGTAATAAACCTTTAATGTTAAAATTTTATAAATATCAAATCGAGATGCCCCTAGTTAGTGTGGAGACCTAAAATATCTACATAATTTGACAAGTAGTGTGCTCTTTGAAGGTAATAATTGAATATTCCTAAAATCCAAAAGAAAGAACAAGAAAAAGAATATGGGTTAAATTTTCTGATTTTTCAAAGATCTATAACTCAACAAGTATTTTTGTCCCGAATTAATGTTTATTTCCAGTCATTTGAGTCTTCAAGAATCACAAGGAATAGAAGTGCTACAAATTATTCTCCATCAACTGGAACTTGTCGATTGAGCCCATATGCTTCTCCCATAAGCTCTAAAGAACAAGAGCACAAAAATGGACCTACAAATGGTTAGTTAAACATTCTTTCCCACTTATTATAGTATTTTTCAGGTTATTGGTTAAATCAAAATTTTTAATAATACATGGATATTGCTGTAGTTGATTTTTCTCTTTTTAAAGAATTCAACATAGAAAAGGCTAGAATATAGGTATTACTTTGGACATAAATGTAAACTTTCTAGACACTTATTTTAAAATGCTGCTGCAGACTTTGTTCCCTTTCTATTCCATCCATTAAATAGAAATTATGGCCTGACTGCCTTCAGCTACTATCAATTATAATGGTTACAGATATGCCTCTTAACAAGCTATCCATCATGTGCATAAATTAAAGGGCACATAATTCAGGTACCGCTGTACTATACAGTTTAAGAATGATACTTCCAAATGTTATTTTTATACATGTTGTCCATTTAGTTTTATTCACATTTTGTGTTCCTTTATATAGCTGTCTTTATTTATTATATCTCATTCCCTTCTCTTTTTTTTTTTACTATTTTGAATGAATTTACAAAAGGTTTGTAGAATTTTCCATAAGAGAATAACCTAATTTAATATTAAATTTTTTATTTTAAAGTATTGTTAGTTTAAATTTTACCATACATATTTTTTTCTTCTCTGATAGTTTACTGCTAAATGTTTACTTAAAAGATATAGAAATCTAGATTTCATAGGTTTAATTTTTAATACTGGAAAAGGTTATGAATCAGTGGCATGTCACGTTTCTATAATATAAAATTTTAAGTAGGTTCAAATTTAATAAAATATATTTAAGATATGCTGTGATTAGCCTAATTCATATTTTATTGTTTCACATTTATTGAGTGCTAAGCATATACTAGAAGCTACACAGAAACAAAGAAGTCTTCTCATTTTACCTAATTTGTTGTAATGAAACCCATAATGAGATCTTAAACTTTTAAGTGACATTTATTTTACTTTAATCAGA
>PVJN01021848.1:0-34131 GCA_004026805.1 Lasiurus borealis
AAGTAGATAGAGTTGTGTTTTCCTCCGAGGTGACAAAAATGTCCTGAAATTGACTGTGATGATGGTTGCATATATATATATATATATATATATATATATATATATATATATATATATATATATGAATGTACTGAAAACGACTAAATTACACACTCTAACTAGTAAAATAGTATGATATATAAAATATTCCTCAAAAAAAGTTTTGAAAATTAAGTTAAATCAATATTAATGTCAACTTTCTAAAAAAAAAATTGAAAACAACATGAATGACTCATTATTAGTACATATTCTAGAGCCTCTAGCTCAGGTAACTCCCAGGAAAATGGCAGGCAACCTTTGAGGGACAGGAGAGGAATATTTGAGAGGATTTGAAATATTCTTCATTTGTGCTTACTTATGAGGATGGAATTAAATTTACTTATAATATGTATATTACATAATAATTAGAATTTTATTGTTAATAAGATGTTCCTCATTCAGGCCAAGATTAAATAAAACAGTACCTACTTTAGAACCAAAATATACAAACTAAAGCTTTTGGTAAATTACACGTGAAAATGTGGATGATATTTGGGCTGGTATTTTGTGGCAAAGACTGATATCAATACTGAATCCACAATAGCAATCAAGTAGAGAAACTATGAAAATATTGTTAAATATAGTATATCACTTAAATAAAGAAGAAAAATAAAACTGTTTTTAAAAGCTTTATTTTTTATTTTAAAGCATTTATATAGTCATTTATATGAAATTATTACTTTATCAAATAATAAAAATAATGTATATGGATTATTACTAAGAGAGACTTAAACTTAAACATATGTATATATATATACATATTTCCATAAATTGCATCACACTGCCAATATTCAGATACACATTGCTTAAAACCTCATGTCAATTGTACTGGGTGTACTAGTTAATAATGCGGATTTTTTTCAATAGATGTAGTTACACATATGTAGTATATACAATTTGATATGTATGCTATTTTGTTGTATTGACAACAAGCTTCAAAACTTCATATGTCAAATTTGCTGAAGGTGTTAACATCATAGATATTTTTATGCTTAAAGATATCAAATTTCATGCCAAAAAAAAGAGCATTTGCAGGAAGCTTTAATACATTACTTTATTTTGAAGAAAAAGTTATCATATACATCAGGAAGCTTATGGTGAACATGTTCCACTCAAGATACTTGTGAACACTGATTTAAAGGCTTTAAAAGTGATGATTTTGATGTGAAAGACAAAGACATCCAGGTCAACTGAAAAAGTTTGAAGACCAACAATTATAAGTATTATTGGATGAAGATGTGTGTCAAACTCAAAAACAACTTGCAGAAAAATTAAACAATGCTCAGCGATTTCCAATCATTTACAAGCAATGGGTAAGATTTTAAAGGAAGGAAATGGGTGCCACATCAACTGAACAAAAGACAATGGAAAACCAAAAAGTCATCAGTAAAATGTTGCTTCAAGGGCACAAAAGAAAGTCTCTTTTGTATCAATTATGACTCGTGATGAAAAGTGGATTTATTTTGAGAATCCCAAATGCAGAAAATCATGGGTTGATCCAGGTCAACCATCAATACAGACTGCAAGGTCAAATTGCTTCATAAAGAAGACAATACTCTGTGTTTGGTGGGATCAGGAAGGTGTGGTGTATTATAAGTTTCTAAAACAAAGTGAAACTATTAATACTGATTCCTACCAACAACAAATACTCAATTTGAACCATGCTTTGATCATGAAATGACCAGAATGTAATTTTGCATCATGATGACACACTAACAAACACTTCAAAAGCAGCTAAAGACAAAAAGATCTTGCCTGGTATTAACCTACCTGCTGTATTCACCAGACCTTGCTCCTTCAGATTACTACTTGGTCCAATCGATGGCACACACACTTTCTGAGCAGCACTTCAAAACATGAAAAAGTGGAAAATTAATTTTCTGAATGTTTTGCCTCAAAACAAGAAAAGTTCTATTGGGATAGTACCCACAAATTACCTGAAAGATGGGGGAAATGTGTAGCTAGCAATGTACATTATTTTGAATAATGTACATTTTTCTTAAAATGATCGTGTTTCTTTGATTATAAAATCCACCATTATTAACCAGTACACCTAGTACATGTGTAATATTATCAGAGCAGCATTTCTTGATCATTCTTCTATCATTCTATACCCTTCTCCTGGTTTAATTGTTATATAATCTATCATTATCTGAAGTAAAAGGGCAGAAATTTTATTTTGTTCACCACTGTAATCCTAATGCCTAGTACAGTGCCTAATACATATTATATGTTCAGTAAAGATTTGCAGAATCTCTATATATAAAGAGCCATGTTCCATAATATCCAAAATGACCAAAAGCTGAATTGAGCACCAGAAGTCAGTTCTGCAGTTCTTGGAGACGTAGCACTGACTGCCGGGTGCTGTAATCAGGCCCGGACAGAGGCCGGAAGCGAACAGCAGGGTCTGATAGCAGCCCCCATGGCATTCAGTGCTGGGTCAATCCTGCAGCCCTGCAGTCAGTGGACATATGGTCAATTAATATTAAGTAAACATATGGTCAATTAATATCTCTTTGAGAGGAGCTGAGAATATAAAGTTAGAGCACTTACTTATATTATTTCACACAAAACTATTTTCAACTAAATTATTTTTCTTTATTTAAAATGTATCTTTATTGTTGAAAGTGTTACAGATGTCCCTTTGTTTTACTTTTTTCACCCCATTGATCTCCTCCACCCTGCACCTGCCCCTTCGCCAGACCATTGTCTGTGTCCATGGGCTATTCCTATCTCATGCATAAAATTCTAGAAAGATTGAGAGAAAAGAAAAAGATATGCCAGGTAAATATTGAAGAGAAGAGCTGAAGTTGCTGTATGAATACTAGATACAAGCTTGAAGCCAAAACACACTCATGAGATAAAGTTAGTCATCATAACATAACAAAAGGTTCCTTTCACTAAAGAGATAAGATGGTTCCCAATACTTATACACTTAATAGAACAGTATGGGGGTGCAGAATAAGTCTCTCCAATATGTGTCTCAGTAGTATGCAGATTTTTGAGCTAAGGGCAATTTTAGCTTCAGGCTCAAGTGAAAATTCTGCCCTTCCCTTTAACTATCTAAAAAAAAAAATTGAATTAGAGGTGTTGCCCATATTAAGACATTATCCTATATAAGAAAAGGCTAATATGCAAATTGACCAAACAGCAGAATGACTCGCTGCTATGACATGCACTGACCAGCAGGGGCAGATGCTCAATGAAAGAGCTGTACCGTATGGTCAGTGTATAGGAGGAGCGCCACTCAGCCAGAAGCCGGGCTCATGGCTGGCTAGTGTAGCAGTGAGGGTGGGAGCCTTTCCTGCCTCCATGGCAGCACTAAGGATGTCTGACTGGGAGCAGGCCTAAGCCATGGGTTGGACATCCCCTGAGGCTTCTAGACAGTGAGAGGGTGCAGTTTGGTTTGACAGACCCTCTCCCCCACCACTGAATGAATGAATTTAATGTACCAGGCTTCTAGTGAATAATGAAAAGGCAAATACTTTAATGGATATATTTTGTGTTAGTACATAAAGGTCTAATTAGCTCTTTCTAATGGTTCCATACTGTTCTTCTGTGTTGATGTCTAGTACTACACAGTTAATCTATTCTCTATTGATGAGATCCTAACCTTTTGCATATACTGTATTTCTCAATGTGCATGTGTGTGTGTGTGTGTGTGTGTGTGTGTGTGTGTGTGTGTGACACTCCTGAATTTCATTTTAAATGTTAGGTAGACCTCATGTTTAACCATAAAACAAATTTTAAAATTGCTAAGAAACATAATAATCAGAGATTAGAAGTTAACAGTATCACTGAGCTGCAATTTAAATAAAGATGTAGAGTCTTCTCAAGGAGTAGGAAATAGGACTAAAAGAAACTAAACAAAATATTGTTTTAAATTTAGAAGATCATAGTAAAAGGTCCATTCTCTGACTAATAAAAATTCCAGAAAGCAAGAATAAAATACCAAATAACATTTTAAAATATTGAATGGATATATCAAGTGCCCAGAAAAATGAATTAGAACAACATGCATTATATTGTTAGAAAATTTTTAAACTAGAGTTGAGATGCTTCAAAATCCCCAAAATAAAGCAAGAGATGAGGAAAAGATAAAAAGGGTATGAGACTATTCAGCAGCACTACTGGCTACTTTAATAAGAATGAACATTTCTTTATTATTCTGAGGAAAATATATCTTCAAAGTAGAACTCTATATATCCTTTCCCTATGTTGAGATGATCCTGTGTCTGCTCTTTAATCACAGTCTTGATTATTGTATATTTAATATAAACCTTGATATTGAATAATGTTCTCTAATTTTTCCATTTTTAAAATATTATTTTGATTTTTCTAGTTCTTTTCTCTTCCCATATTAATTTTGGAAACAGCTTGGAAATATTTATTTTTTAGGGTGGATGAGGATTTTAATTCAGATGGTATTAAATCTATAGTAAAATAGTGAGAACTGACAACTTAATACTGCATCTTACTTTCTGGAGACCTTCTTTGGCATGTCCTCAATATTGCTAAGTATTTTTTATTATATATTGGAGATTTAGGGATAGCCAAAGTCATTCAAATGTAATTCTGCTAAATAATGTGGGTGCTAAATAATTGATAAGAGCTCTAAATAAAAGGTAAATAGGGAGTGATATCAGCAGGATGTCCAAGAGAAACCCTCAACCCTCCTCCTGCCACCCCCCCAAAAAAAAACAAAAAACAAACAAACAAAAAACACTGAATCAGCAACAATTCACAAATTCCATTTTTGAAAATTCAGACAATAACTGAAAACTAATTTTAATAAAAATGAGACTAACTTAAGCAGGTAGGAAGGTTAGGACACCTTTTCACTGCAGTGCCTGCCCCTTGCCCAGCACAATCAAGAGAAGGCTCTTAGCTGCCAGTTTTTTACAAGGTAAGGATTGGTCCATGTATACAGTTTCCCAACTTTTCTGAGTGGTAAAATTCTTCAAAAAATAAAAATAAACTACCTTATGATCCAGCAATCCCACTTCTTGGAATTTATCCAAAATAATTAAAATTGGTGTATCAAAGATATATTAGCACTCCCATGTTCATTGCAGCTTTATTCAATAAGCCAAGATGTGGAAACTATCTAAATATCCATCCATCACAGATGAGTGGATAAAGAAAATGTATATTCAGACAATGAAATAGCATGCAGCTTTAAAAAAAGAAAGAGCATGTCAACATATGAATCAACTTTGAGGGCATTATGCTAAGTGAAATAAAGCAGTCACAGAAAGACAAATACTGCATGATATCAGTTACATGAAGTATCTAAAATAGTCAAATTAATAATATCAAAGTATGGAACGGTGGTTGCTAGTGACTGAGAGAAGTAATTAATCAATGGCAATTAAGTTTTAGTCAAGTAAGATGAATAAGCTCTAAAGCTCTGCAATCAAACCTTGTACCTATAACCACCAGCTCCATGGCTTCACCGGCTCCATGGCTCCGGCCCATGCTGCCATCTTTGTGGCTATGGGTGCCACCATATTTGTCATAGAGTGGCAGTTTATTTGTATATTACACTTCTAATAGATAGCATGCCCTCATATAGCTTATGAGATTTCTAAATTACTTTTGCAATGCAAGCATAAGTATAAAAACTTTCCAAAGTTACTATACTATGTTTTAAAAATCACATTATCTGCTCAGAGATTGCAATTAATTTGTAAAAAGGGTAGATTTCATGCTGTGTTAATACAAGATAATAAAACTTTAATATTATTAAACAGACTAGAAGCCTGGTGTACAAAATTCATGCACTGGGGGCATGTTCATCAGTCCAACCTGCACCCTCTCCAATCTTGGACCCCTCAGGATCCCACAGGGATCAGGCTTAAACCAGAAGTTGGACATCCTTCTCACAATCTAGGACTGCTGGCTCCCAACCGCTTGCCTGCTTGCCAGCGTAATCACCCCCTAACCACTACTCTGCCAGCTTGATCAATGCCTAACTGCTCCCCTGCCAACCTAGTTGCCCCTAAGTGCCCTCCCCTGCTAGCCTGATTGTCCCTAACAGCCTCTGCCTCAGGCCCCACCACTGTGGCTTTGTCCAGAATGACGTCCAGATGGATTTCCGAAAGATGTCTTGTCTAATTAGCATATTACCCTTTTATTAATATAGATAACATATATGCCCCTAAAAAGTTATATTATGCCCTAACCAGTTTGGCTCATTGGATAGAGCATTGGCCTGCAGACTAAAGCATCCCAGGTTCGGTTCCAGTCTAGGGCTTGTACCTTGGTTGCAGGCACAACCCCAGTAGGGGGTGTGCAAGAGGCAGCTGATCTATGTTTCTCATCAATGTTTCTAACTTTCTGTCTCTCTTCCTTCCTCTCTGTAAAAAATCAATAATCTATAAAATATATTTTAAAAAGTTATATTATTTTACACACTTTAAGTTAAACAGTACATATTCAACCTCTTTTACCCTGTGTGTGTTTTTTTTTAATATATCTTACTGATTTTTTTCATGGAGAGGAAGGAGAGGAATAGAGAGTTAGAAATATCAATGACAGAGAATCATCATTGCCTCCTGCACACCCCCAACTGGATATGTTCCTGCAATTAAGGTACATGACCTTAACCAGAATCACAGGCTGATGCTCTATCCACTGAGCCAAACTTCTTTATTTTTCTTTTTAGATTATCCACATTTGTAGATATGGCATTACTTCATTTCTCTATTGATTTTTAGAGAGAGTGGAAGGGAGACGGATTGAGAGAGAGAAACATCAATGTAAGAAACATCCCTTCAATTGCTTTCCTTAGGAGCCCTGACTAGGGATCCAACTTGAAACCCAGGTATGTGCCAGGTATGTTCCCTGAATCAAACCTTCAACCTTCCGTGTATAGGACCATGCTCACGCTCAACCAACCTATCCACTTCAGCCTGGCTGTTATACAGTTTCTGGAATTTTATTTCAATTAATTCTCGCAAAGTCTGTGGTTTAGGTAATATTCAAACATTTTGCTGATGAGAAAAAATAAAAAATAAAAATGCCAATCTCTTCATTTTGAAACATTATTCTTCCCTCATTGCTGTGTTTTTCTGCCAGCCCCAGAAAGGCTCTTGATAGCAGTTTCACTTAGTATCCAGAGTTAGAAGCATTCTCCTCATCAGTACCCTCTCCAAAGCCTCCTCTGCACTGGTAGTAAGGCTGTCATGGAGGGCGCAGAGGCTAGGCAACAGAGACAATGATGCGATTTGGACCACTGGAGCCACTGTATCCACCTCTCCTCTCTCAGCCTTTCTCCACCTTTTTGGAGAAGTCAAGGCTAGCAACTTCCAGCAGCACCAAGCTTCCGGATAGGCCAAGGTTTGTGGCTCTAGTTCTTTGGACACCATAGGTGCTGCAGGCGATGGAACTGCTATTTTTAAATATTTTCAAACACCCCAGTGCTGAGGTAAGACTTTGCTTCTTGATTCTGACTCTGCTTCTCATCTGTGGGACATGTACAAAAAATCCTTAGATGTGCTTCTACTTTCCCTCCTGCTGATGGCCTTAAATTCTGCATGTAACACCCTCTTTTCCTCCCCCAGCTGGGTGTGGGCACCACGTCTGCCAGAGAGCATTGGTGGCCAGAGGTTTTTGTATCTGAATGCCCTGTCCTTGTTCAGGCTCCTGCAACTTTGGTTGAGTTGGCTGTTCTGCTTGCTTTGCTCCCCTGCCACCCCCCGCCACACATCAACTTTGGGTCTTGTTGGTTCTCAGGTTTAGCTCAGGTGGTATTTCAGAGGGTCTCAGACTTCCTGTGTTTGACAGCAGTTCTGGAGATTGAGCAGGCACGATGGCTTCATGATTCCTAAAACCCTCTTCCCAAGTCCTTTTTCTAATGGCAGTTAGGTTGTCCAGATGTGACACTCATTTGGTTTAGGATTCACTCATAAGGACATGACATATTTGCATGGAAAAGCATTTGCGTGGAGGATACCTGCAAGGAGGGAAATCAGCAGTGAAATGAACCAATGGTAGATTTGGAACCCTAGACAGGGAATCTCACTTGTCTCCCCACTGCACTCCCTGCATGTCTCCCTCAGTGGCTGGCCTGGGTATGCATGAGGCTTGGTTTCTTTCACTGTTTGGCGATGAAGAAAGCCAAGCCTCCTACCCACTCCACTGGCTCTAAGGCTCCGGCCCATGCTGCCATCTTTGTGGCTATGGGTGCCACCATATTTGTCATAGAGTGACAATTTATTTGTATATTACCCTTTTATTAGATAGGATGCCCTCACATAGCTTATGAGGTTTCCAAATATTTTTGCAATGCAAGGATAAGTATAAAAGCTTTCCAAAGTTACTATACTATGTTTTAAAAATCACATCATCTCTCAGAGATTACACTTTTTGTCTTTTCTATTAGCATGCACATTAACCATTTTCCACTTTTCTATTAAACTGAAAATATATCAAAAGTGAAGACCTTATTTTGTTGCCAACTATCACTTTCCCATCACAACAATGTGCATTCAGGAGATAAGTCAATGTTATTGCTGAGAAAGTGAACTGATAAGAGAGCTTGTACAGGATTAAATGATTCCAAGTCAAAATATTAAAATTTCCCTCTTATTTATTAATCCTTCTATATTATTCAGTAATCCTTTTTGTGCTTATTGACACAGCGATAGCGCATAATACAGAATCTTTTTGTTCTTGGGTTTCATAAATACAATAAAAGTATATATCTGTCTAATTGAAAACTCAAATCCATTATGAAAGCCTACTTTAATAAACAGGTATCCTAGAGGAGAACCAAGATAGCAGTATAAACAAACACCTATACTGCCTCCCACAACCACATCAGAATTACAACTAAAATACAGAACAACCATCATCCAGAACTGCTGGAAAGCCAGCTGAATGGAAGTCCTACAACTAGAGAAGGAAAGAAGAAAGCACATTGAGACTGGTAGGAGTTGCAGAGGAGCAAATGGGCTGGTTGAGCACTCACAAGGGCCGCTTTTTTAACTGAGAGGGTGACCACCTCTGCTGAGACCATCCAGAGGAGCAAGGGGTCCTGCCCACACCAGAGACTCAACCCATGTTCCCAGAGCTGGGAAAAGAAGTTCTTATGAGCAGTAAGAAGTATAGGCAGTAATAACTATGGGCTGGGGATTGGGGCTCAGTGACACAGTTGCTGCTGGCGACCCAGCTGCTATTTTTAAAAGGCCAGCACACAAAATGAATTTATAAGTTACCAGTGCCTCTGAGCTCCAGGATTGAGGTGAGGCTCTGGGGGACCTAGACACATACAAAGATAAATAAAACTTTATGGCATTGGGGCAGGAATTCTGGTGTGACTTTCTTCCAAACACAGGTACTCACAGCAATCATCATTGTTCCTGTGCTGGAATCTCCCTGGTTGCAGGGCTGAATGGAAGCCATTTCTATTTGCTCCATCATGGAGACCCTATCTTACCTAATTTACAGCCCTATCCAAGTTATGCACAGGAGCTTTTGTATCTGAATGTCCTGTCCTTGTTCAGGCTAAAACCTTTCAAACAAGCTGCAATTGGGTCAGGGAGCCCCAAACCTATCAATAAAAGTCCCAAGACCCAGTACTAGATCCAGCCTGTCTTACTTCACAGATGGGCCTTATCTAGGCACTTCCAAACCAAATACAAAGAGGAAAAATCTTCAGATCTCTCTGTCGCTCCTGCTGGATGGCCCTTGACAGTGGCTGATTTTGCTCCTCTCTGGAGACCCAATAGCCGGTGTTTCCAGTGGGCAGTGTGAGACCATACCAGATTACAACTCTACACATATATAAGTGACACACTCAAGAGGCAAAGTCAGTGAGCACCAAAGACCCACTGAAACAAATCCTGCTCCATAAGGATGTCTCCTGCACAGCAGCTCTCCCATTGTAGTCACAGCTGGTCCCCTCAGCCAATTAACCTGGAGGTCAATACCTACCAGTGACACAAATTGCAAACAAGTCTCAACTACAAGACTGTGCACACAGCCCACAAAGGATGCACTTTGAGTATTCACCTCAGGTGATTGGGGAGGCTGAGACACTGGGCTCTATAGAACACCTACTACACAAGGGCACTCTATCAACTCAAGGAGACTTAGCAGCTCTACCAAATACATAGAAACAAACACAGGGAAGTAGCCAAAATGTGGAGAAAAAGAAATATGTCACAAGTGGAAGAAAGCAAACTACTGGATATAGAGTTTAAAACTACAGTTATAAGGTTACTCAAGAATCTGCTAGAAACCTCCATGTGATTTACTGAGACTTTCAAGGATCTCAGTGAGAATGCAAAAAAATAAAAATAAAATAAATATAAATAAATAAATAAATAATGGACCAGTCAGAAATTAAGGATACACTAACTGAAATAAAGAATAATTTTGGGGGATTCAACAGTAGAGTAGAGGATTCTGAGAATCAAATCAATGGTTTGAAATATGAGGAAGCAAAAACACCCAACCAGAAGAAGAAAAATAAAAAGAAGCCAAAAACATGAAGATAGCGTAACCTCTGGCACAACTTTAAGCATACCAACATCCAAATTATGGGGGTGAAAGAAGAAGAGAGAGAGCAAGATATTGAAAACCTATTTGAAGAAATAATCACAGAAAACTTCCCCTACCTAGTGAAAGAAATAGACTTACAAGTTCAGGAAACACAGAGAACCCCAAGCAAGAGAAACCCAAAGAGGATGACACAAAGACACATCATACTTAAAATGACAAGGACAAAAGACAAAGAGAAAATCCTAAAAGCAATTAGTTACCTACAAGGGAGTGCCCATATGACTGTCAGTTGATTTCTCAACAGAAACTATGCAGGCCAGAAATCTTCAAAGTAATGAATAGTAAGTACTTACATCAAAGATTACTTTAACCAGCAAAGAAATCATTTAGAAATGAAGGTCAGATAAAGAGCTTTATAGACAAAAAAAAAACCAAAAAACTAAAGAAGTTTATCACACCAAACCAGTATTATAAAAAGGCTGAAGGTTATTCTTTAAGAAGAGGAAGAAGAAAATGTATCATGATAAAAAATATGAACGACAAATTGACAAAAAATACATATCTTTCAACAATTGAATCTAAAAATTAAATGAATAAAAAACCTGATGAACAGAATAAAATGGCAAATGAAATAGAATTAGGGGAATGAAAATGGAAGAGACTGATGATTCACAGAGGAAAGGGATTGTAGATGGGGTAGGAAGATCTTATATGCATGTATGCATTAACTATGGACACAAATAATAGGGTGGCAAGGACCTATAGGGCAGGATGGGAACTGGGTGGAAGGGAGCTATGGGGGAGAAAAAAAAGGGACGCTTGTAATAATCTAAACAATAAATATTTTTTTTTAAATAAACAAGTATCTTAAAAGGAGGAAGAGTGATATTTTGTCAGCCATCTCACAACACTTAGTAGGAAGGATTATGAAAATGAGAAACTGCAAAAGGAAATTGGTAGCATTTACTTTGCTTTCATGAAATAATCCTATCTAATAAAAGAGAAACATGCAAATTGACCATACCTTGGCTATACCAACAAGCCACACCCCCCAACCAATCAGTAGTGTGTATACAAATTAACCCCAACCAAGATGGCTGTGGCCATGGACAGAGCAGGTGGAAGGCGTGGGTTTCCCAGTTATGGAGGAAGCCAAGTTTTCTGCAAACCCTGGCCAGCCCAGGCCTCCACTCAATGCTACAAAGTTTCAAGTATAAAAGATAAATAAATTCCAACAAAAATGGTGGCAGCCACACAACTGGAGAGAGCAGGAGACTAGAGTTGCCTCTGATGATGGAGAAAGCTAAGCTTTCTGCAGGCCTGGCTGTCCTTGGCCTCTGCTTAAGGCTACAAAGTTTCAATTATAGAAGATATATAAATCCCAATAGAAATGGCTGCAGCCACTGAGTGAGCAAAAGGCTTGGCTTCACTCCAGGCTACAAAGTTTTCAATTATAGAAGATAAATAAATGCCATATATCAGGGCCTCCACTTGGGTCGCTTGGGGGCCTGGCTGGCTTGCAAACCACCACAGGCCCCTCACCCAGGCCACCGCACACCCCAAGGAAACTCCCACCCTAATCTGGGACACCTTCTGGGCAAACCAGCTGACCCTCACCCATGCACCAGGCCTCCATCCTATCTAATAAAAGAATAATATGCAGATTCACCATCATTCTAACACACAAGATGGCTGCCCCCATGTGGTCAAAGATCCTGCCCCCATGTGGACACAAGATAGCCTGCAAGGGATAGCAGTTGTAGATGGTCAGGCCAGCAGGGGAGAGAAGTCACGAGGGACCAGGCCTGCAAGGGAGGGCAGTTGGGGGCAATCAAGACTGCAGGGGAGGACAGTTAGGGATGACCAGACCGGCAGAGAAAGGATAACCAGGCTTGCAGGGAAAGGCAGTTGTAGGGGGCAGGCAGGCCTGCATGGGAGAACAGTTAGGGGCAAATAGGCTGGCAGGGGAGCAGCTAGGCATCAATCAGGCTGGCAGGGAGGGTTAGGAAATGATCAGACTGGCAGGCAGAAATGGTTAGGGGCAATCAGGAAGGCTGGCACACAAGCATTTGAAAGCCAGCAGTCCTGGATTGTGAGAGAGATGTCCGATTGCCTGTTTAGGCCTGATCCTAAACAGTTAGACATCCCTCAAGGGGAGTCTCATATTGGAGAGGGTGCAGGCTGGGGGATACCGCCCAGCCCCCCATGCACCAATTTTGTGCACTAGGCCTTTAGTCCTATATAATAAAAGGCTAAATATGCAAATTGACCATATGGTGGAATGACTGGTCTCTATGACACACACTGACCACCAGGGGGAAGTTGCTCAATGCAGGACCTTCCCGGCGGTGGTCATTGTGCTCCCACAGGGGGAGTGCCACTCAACCAGGAGCCCTGAGCCAGGCTCACAGCTGGCTAGTACAGCTATGGTGATGGGAATCTCTTGTTCCTCTGCAGCAGCACTAAGGATGTCTGAATGATGGACATGCCCTGAGCGCTCCCAGACTTAAAGAGGGCTCAGGCCTAGTTGAGGCACCCCCTCCCTCCCTGAGTGCACAAATTCCATGCACCAAGCCTCTAGTTAATAATATAAAAATAAATATAAGACTATGTCTTAGTATCATATTGCAGGAATTAATCATGAAAACTTGTCCTATTTGAAGGAATTCCATTTTTTTTATATGATACCTACATGTATGTGTGTGTGCATTCCCGCATCCACACTCTACATATTTCTCTTCTACATTCTTTATGGGAAGATTGGAAATAGTACCTGCAAATAGAAAAGAAGAGCTTCCTTTTCCTTTTTTAGAAGAGTCATTGGAAGGATTCCTTTTAGTTTTATCAGTATATGATGAGTATGTAAGACGTATTCAGAAACCTCATTAATTAGGAAGTTTTTACACATTATTAGAGATGGGTAAATAATTTAAGTTTTTCTTCTATTTTGTTGTAATTATCTTAGCTGATAAAAGAAAGGAATGGTATCTATGATTTATTCTTGCCAAGATATCTGCCAAGAAATAATCATCTGTTTGGTTAGCTAATAAAATGTGATTTTGTTTGCTTCCGTGTATTAAGGGAGATAAATGTTAATAATTGGCAAGTATGTGGAGCTTGGATAGGACAAACGGAGAGAACTCATATTTATTGAATGTCTCCTGGCTGATAGGCACTGTTAAACAACTTAAACTATTGATCCCTCTTTCAGCATTTTCTTGTCTTCATTGAAGAGGTGAGTAAATAGAAGATGGAGGAAATAAACCAACTGTTCCAATATTAACCTAGCTATTCAATGAGACTCATCTGCTAAACTCATGGTAACTTTTAGTTCACTTATAAATCATTTTTCAGCTTTGTGCCTGACCAGAGATACTTCCAGATATCACTAATGTGCTACCAACCTTAAATAATATCTTAAATAAATCAAAATTTGAATTCAAATTTGTTAATTTGTAAAGACAAACTTACCTGTAAAATATCTCATTGTTTTTTATTTATTGTTAATATTATTACAGATATCCTTCATTCTCGTCCCCTCCTCCCATTTACCCACCTCCAACCAGCCTCCCTCCACCCACTTCTGGCATCACCTCACTGTTGTCCCTGTTAATCAGCTATGCATATATATTCTTCGATTAACCTTCAAATTCTTTCATCCAGTCTCCCTCCCAACCCGCCCCATTATGATCTCTGTCAGTCTGTTCCATGTCTGCTTGCCACTGTTTCTATTTTGTGTTTATATTTGAAAAAAAAAACTGGAATAAAAGAGATTATTGGGGGTAACTTTTGAAGATGCTGCTGCTGTTCTGAACCAAGTTTTCAAGCCTCATGTGTTTGGTCAAATTTGCAAGAATACAAAGCTCCATCCACCATTTTTGAAGACTCTACCTGCCAGACACCAAGCGTTTTTCTAATGTTTGTGTATTGCTGTATTCTTCTTGTAATGAAGATTGAGAATGAATGCTATGAAAATGGGCAAAAGTATCTCAAAACGTTCTTGAGGAACATTTTGACAGACAAAGGTAAAGTAATTCAGCTTTAGCTTAACATAAATTTTGATATAAAACATGATTTGATTTAATGGTAGACACATATATCAAACTATACAATTAATTCAGAGCTTTCTAGATAATTCAGAACCCATTGAAAATACCTAATTTATTTTAAAATAAGTTTTCTCTTATATTTGATATTGAAAAAAATCTATAAGAAATTTGAAAGGATCTTGTAGAAAAGCTATAATATGAATGTAGGCCACTTAATCACCAAATATCTTGACAAACACCTGTTTTATGTCAGGTATTGAGTTATTAGCTCTTTGAAGGAATAAATTTTGAGGAGGTGTGTAAAGAAGGAATACATTTTAGAAAACCTTACAATGAAGCTCACCACTAACCTTTGAATAGCGGGAATTTTAAGTACGCTATTGAAGGCAGGGTGAGTGGGAAGAGATTAACCAAAGAATTTATATACATATATACATAGTTCATGAACACAGACAATACTATAGTGAAGGCCTGGGTCAGGGGGGTTGGCAGTGGTATGGTGAAGAGAGGTCAATTGGGAAGAGGGACATTTATAGTACTTTCAACAATAAATATAATTTTTAAAAAATATATGTAATGGACAGTTAAGAAAATTACCAGGCAGTGAAATTAACATGAGGACTTGCCCAATAAGAATTTTAGTGTAGAATTTCTATTTATTCAATGATCCTAAAGGAACAAGTTATGATTAAAGATTGAATGAAAGAACCTGCCATTGATGCTCCACATCGAGGTGTTGTTTACATTCTTTTGCTGAGCCTATATATAATAATAAAAGCATAACACGCTAATAAGACCAGACAACCTTCTGGATGAAGCTGGGACTGCAAGGGAAGCCCAGGTCCCAGGTGCCTGACAGTGGCCAGAGAGAATCCTGGGTCCTGGGTGCCAGAGGGAAGCTGGTATGGCAGCTGTGGGGAAGAAGGCCTACTCTTGCATGAATTTCATGCATTGGGCTTCTAGTATCTTCATAAGCATTGTAGCAGGTATATACGGAACACCTCCATTTCATGGTTAAGATAGGATGACAACTGAATTGTCTGTCTTATCCTGACTTTTTTCATGACTATATCTATTGCCCTGTCTTGAGCAATAAGCAAAAACTGGAAAACCTACAAAAATGTGTTTTGTAGCTGTCTAGGAACAATAATGAAAATATTGCTGTTATTTTTGGCGAAGAAGTCAATTTTATATATTTTATATTAACATAAATACAACTCAAATTTTGTTTAAAAATTTTGCAACAATACAGAGTTGTCAAAAATGCTGCTTTGAAATAACATTATGAAAAAAAATGTAAAATACAAATGTTATCCAAGGGAAATGTCTTGGGAAGGGAAGAATAAAAAATAAATGCTTGTTTATATTTCTTATATTATATGATCCTGAAAACAATATTCAATGAATACTTTCACTTTATTTCAAAGATGTGATGAGGTTAAAAAGTAAGATAGCATCCAAAGTGCATAGCTAATAGCTTAACAAGGATTCAAAACAAGCTTTATTATTTACAAAAAACAACAACTTAACAATGCATAAGTAGAACTTAGTCACTACAAAAAAATAAAATGTAAAAATAAGTAACAAGAAAAAAATGAGTCAGTAATAAGTATGCAACCTAAAGATAATCATGTTACCAGTAAATGTCTTAATGTATACTCACTGATATCTTAATGCACACATATCTCTTTTAAAGAAAATATAATTATTCTCTAAGCAGGATTTTGAAACATATTTCTCCATTTGCCAATATTTTCACAATATAACATATCAGCAAATGCTCTTTTAAAGTACCACTTTAAATATCTATGTAATAATCTCTTGTTTTTTATTTTATCAGTTCTCCACTTTTCTTTTATAATAAATATAGTCATGAGAATTCTTGTAGCCAAACAATTTCAGTTCTGTCCCAGAAATTTATATTGAGAAAATATGCAAATATTAGCAAAGGAATAGACAAATTTATAATGCTTTTAACTTTTGGTATAAAGTTGTCTTTCACATTATATCAATTTTAGATTAAAATATCATCATATTATATCAATGTTTAGCAGATTTGTTTCATTTTGCCAGATGATTGCATAGCAAATTATATTAATATATTTATGTCTAACAACCAGTATAGTAGTTAAGTACTTAGAAAATATTGTTGACAAATGTGTTGTATGGATATATTGGCTAAATATTTGTTGAATTAATTAACAAATGATAAATGCATATAAAATATATTCAAAAGAATTAGTAAAAGAGTTAGTGGCAAACTAAAATAAGTGCTCTTGCATTTCGTTATTTGGTATTTGTTTTAGTCCTTTGTTCTGAGGAGCTATATGTAAAAACCCAAATTAAAACTAGAAAAAAATATATAACTTAATGGAAGTTCTGCTTCCATATACGATGCAAAAAGCTAAGAGATCATCACATTTATCTAATTGTGAAAAAGCTCCAGGTAATGTGTAAAATCATAATTTGACTTCTTCAGAGAGTTGAACTTACAAACCAAAAGATGATGTGGATTTCAAAGTGTGAGAATCTCTTCAAGTGAGAGATAGAAACCAAATTTCTGTTTTCAACAGAACTTAGATAGAAGTAGCTGAGAAGAACACAACCACATGTTTTAACATGTCCTTACATTCTATGATGCTCTAGAATTAGTTTAAAATCCTAGAAGTTTCTGATAGTCTACACCAACGCACCAGGCGTTTTCCAAGGCCCTCCCTGCTAGGGGCTCTAAAAAGATTGGTGTCAGAAAAGAAACCTGAAATAATTCCCCTTGAAAGGCAAACATAGTCAGCCTAGGTTTTCAACGTAGAACAGGAGGATCTGTAGAAGTCTTCCTACACTCTGGGCCCTGCATGAGAAGCAGGTAAGGATCAGCCATCACAGAGGAAAACTCTGCACACAACCTCCACATCTATGTTCTTCTACCCTTGGACATCAGCACTCCTGGTTCCTGGGCTTTTGGACTCTAACAAGGATTTATACCTTATTCTCAGGCCTTTGCATTCAGACTAAATTACACTACCAGCTTTCCTCATTCTCCAGTTTAGATGGCAGATTTGGGGATTTCTCAGGCTCTATAACAATATGAGTCAATTCTTTTAACAATTATCTGATTTTATATTGATTTTGTTTCTCTGGAGAATAACACAGTAAGCAAATTTTAGTACATCTACACTATAGAATACTAGTGACCCAGTGTACAAAATTTGTGCACATTAAAAGGGATTAATTAGAGGAAATAATTTATTATTGCTATTTGCCCTTTCTCTATAATAGGAGTGTTAGATATGAAAGAAAATTAGTAAAACGTATATGAAAACCTTCCTCCTATCAGAGTTTGGGGCTCACCATGGGACCCAGAGTCAAATTTCCATCCACTCACATTCACCTCAAAATCATGTGAGACCCAGAATTGGCTGACCTGCTCCTCCCCACTATTGGGCTAGATCCAGATCTGGCCAGTCCTACCCTTGTCAAGCCCTACCAGGCAGGGGGCATAGTCTCAGATCCCCTGGCCCGGTGCCAGGACAGGGGGCGTAGCCTGAGGTCCCTCAGCACAGGCCGGGGTAGGGCGCTGCATGAAGTCCCCTGCTAAGCTCCACCTGGTGGGGGGTGCAGACTGAGGTTCCCCCAGCCTAGCACTGGGGTGAGGGAAGCAGCCTGAGGTCTCCTAGCCCAGCACCAGGATGGGAAGCACACTTGAAGTTCCTGGTCAAGCCTCATGGGGTAGGGGAGGGCATAGCTTCAGGTCCCTGGTGATTGCTCCTTAAGACTCCTTGTGGGAATTTGTCTTTAGCTGTGGGTGCAGCCATTTTTGTGATGGAGTGATGAACAATTAGCATATTCCCTTTATTAGCTAGGATTACTCATAAATGCCAAATATTAAACCTCAAAAACATAGGCTAATAAAAAAAAAAAAGACAGGCAAAAAAAGACTACATAGTATATGATTCCATTTGTATCAACCTAAAAAAGACAAAACTATCAAGAGTAGTTTTTGCCTTGGAAGCAAGAAAGGATGAGATGATTGCCTGAATATTGGCCGGAAAGAATACTCTGGTGAAGAAAATGTTCTATGCCTTGTAATGGTGGTGGCTTTATACTTGTAAACCAGGAGTGGGGAATCTTTTTTTATAACATCATTTGTGGACCATATCAAATTATCAACTTAAAAATTGGCTTACTATATTTAATCAAATATTTAATTAACTCATCCCTAATGCCTTGGCAAGACCAAACCAAATGATTTCAAGGGACTTATATGGACAGGGGCTAGACATTCCCCACCCCTGGTGTAAACATTTGTCAAAACTCATTTAGCAGTTGATTAAAAAGGGAAACTTTTATTGTCTATATGTTTTACTTTAAAATTGAAAAAAAAAATTTTAAAGCTATAGGAGACATAAAACCTCTTGTGAAAGGGACACACCACATTGCACTGGAGATACATTTCCTTCCCCTTAGTTCCCTAGGTGGACAATTCTTGCCCATAGGAATGGATAACTACATACTCTCTGAGTAATTGTAATCAGACTCAGTGCCTAGAATATCACCTGAAATCCCTGAGTTCCATGCACTGATATTAAAAATGATACCAGCTAAGACTTATTACATGATTTATATTTGTCAGGCCCAGTTGAAATTCCTTACAGGTATTATTTCATTTAATCTTAAATATAATTCTAGGAGGCAGATACTATTATCCCTGCATGTAGGCGACATGCTGCATCAGGAAGACATTAAGCTGGAAGTGGAAAACTGGGATGCCCCAGCACTCTTTGTCTTAGCCCAGTGCCTTGAGTCCTTCTCTGCAGATCACTTCCCAGCTTTCCCCACCCTGCTGGGACCCTTAAAAGCTGAGTTGGAGTATGAACTTCACGGAAGGCTTCTCTCATCCTCTTGCTTCTGGTTAAGTTTAGACAAAGAAAGAAATGGCAAAGAGGGCCATCTGTGCATTCATTTCTCTGGTTTCCTCCTTGTAAGATAGTTAGTTGCTAGCAAGAGGCCTTATTCCATCAAAGGTTATAACTGTTAGGTGCTACATCCTCTCTGAGTTTTGGTAACTACTCCCCTGATGTCATTCCTCTAGAAATCCTGGGAACTGCACTAGACTCCTTATTCATAATAAAGAGTTTATACTAAGTGGTAAAATGTAAGGAATACACTAAGGCAGTGTCGGCAAACTCATTAGTCAACAGAGCCAAATATCAACAGTACAATTATTGAAATTTCTTTTGAGAGCCAAATCTTTTAAACTTAAACTTCTAATGCCACTTCTTCAAAACAAACTGGCCCAGGCCGCAGTATTGTGTGGAAGAACCACACTCAAGGGGGCAAGACCCACATGTGGCTCATGACCCACAGTTTTCCGGCCACTGTACCAAGGCAATTGAGGCACCTAGGGTGCTTATACAATGCTCACATTGAGTGTCTTCTTAAATTTTGTGCCTCCAGTACATAGACCTATCCCTAATCCCTTAATTGTCCAGTGTACCATCTGTTTTCTGTTGGGGCACTGACCAAACCATGCTGTAATTATGTACTACTGCTGATCAATGAATACATGTTGTAACTAAGACTAATGCCTCCCCAACTGCTCAGAAATAGTAAATGAAATGGTCTTGCAAGATGCTGACCACAGGTTAAGGCTCAGGGTCTCAAATAGAAGCAATCTTTTTTTTTTAAGGGAGTCTCTCTCTATATATATATAGTTGATTTTTTGGAGAGGGATGGAGAGTTAGAAACATCCATGAGAGAGAAACATCGATCAGAGGCCTCCTGCACGCCTCCTACTGAGATGTGCCTACAACCAAGGTACATGCCCTTGACCGTAATTGAACCTAGGACCCTTCAGTATGCAGACCGATGCTCGATCCACTGAGCCAAACCAGTTTTGGCAGCAATCTTGCTTTAAATAAACTCAATGGGAGAGGAAAGCATTTGATAAGTTATTTCTCATGAAAAAAATTACTAGTCTATTCTTGAATGGTTTGAAAATTATTGCTATTTTGGTCCCTGATATATTTTAGAAACAAAGGTAACTGAATTTAATGCTTTCAGGTAGAATAGATGTCATTGTCAACAAGTACTTATATGACTGGCATAAGTACCATGTCCACTGGAATAATAGAATTTGTAACAGGATGGTCAACAGGCAAATTGCATAAGATTCCACCTCAGTAGCTCTGAAATGGGATTCTGAAATCAACATTTTAACTGGCAATCCAGGTGATTCTGATGAACATAATCCATGAGCTTCACCTAGAGAAGCAACTAAGCCAGTGGTGGGCAAACTCATTGGTCAACAGAGCCAAATATCAATAGTGCAAAGATTGAAATTTCTTTTGAGAGCCAAATTTTTTAAATGTGAACTTCTTCTAACACCATTTCTTCAAAATAGATTCGCCTAGTCCATAGTATTTTGTGGAAGAGCCACACTCAAGGGGCCAAAAAGCCACATGTGGCCCACGAGCCACAGTTTGCCGACCACAGAACTAGGCTGTTACAGTACGCTTATTCTTTCCTGATCCATGATATTTTTGTACTTTTTCCTTTATCCAAACCATAATCAGATGCAACTAGGTTTAACCAATAGAAGCCATGGGGATGACAACTATGGAGGTGAGAAGATATAAATATTCTGAAATCTAATGGAAAACCTCACCAATGCATATCTCTAAATGACAGGTAAAACAAAATGAAGTTAAACACAAAAATAAACAACACTCTAGTACAGTATTAGTGAATAACTAGACTCATGGGCAAAGATTCACAATAAAGGACTTTACTAGAGGTTAAAAGTTAAGGTGCTCAGTGTGAAGTCAGGTTGTCTTCACACTGTCCTTCAAATCATTTTTTAGGGGCCTCTGCTAGTACATATTTGTCAAGTTGACTATGAGTACAGTATGGAACTAGCATTAACCAAAATTAGATGAAGTACCAAATTACTATTCTCAACTTAGTGCAGTCTAAGAAGATAATAGAGATGAAAACAAATGCAATGAAATACATGACATAAATAACTAGTCTTCCTTTATTGTTATTTTCCAATCATATTCCTGATAATGAAATTTATCATCCACTTAATTTAAAATATTTCTTATATTTCAATAAAAAACAAAAATAAACAATAGTTCTATCTTTTAAATGACATAACTTTTAGCCTGCTAAGCAGTTAGCATAATGAGGGAGTAACTACACAAGAGAACTCTCAGTATAAATTTCTTTGTTTTGAATGACAGTTTGCTTTTTTGGTAACATATGCTTAAGTAATACAGTATTATTTGCCCTAGGAGAATCTTTCTTGTAGTTGTTTTCTATATTGTGAGAATATTTGCAAGCTGAATACCACATTAACATATTCATTTCATAAGATCATGAGATGACATGTGAAGTGCTGGCTGCCCTTACCTTGCAAATAAAAAAAAAAATCTATTCAAACTGGAATTGTCAGGTTTTCAAACAAATAACATAATGCAGCAAATTAAGGGTAGATTTAGTGAAGCAACAATACTGCATGGTAATCTCACCTTACAGCATAAGCAAGCCAAGTTCTGCAGTTGAAAGTATTAAATGACTCTGGTTCCATTTTTTGTTTTTGTTTTTGTTTTTGTTTTTTTCCCATGGGGTTATGATTATTTGGAGCTACAAAGCAAATAATGTCAATCTTGTAGAGTCATGTTCTGAACCACCTGACTTTCACAAACAAACATTTTACAAAAGTCCTATTTATTTTTGCTTTAATTTACAATTATTGAAATTTTAATAAGTACTTTGCAGCAATACCAGGCATTACATACTGCTAGGGAGAAATTATAACTTTATTGCAGCCTACACTGACAGCCAACTCATAAAAATGAATGACATTCTATATCATAACATCTCATAGTCTGCTCAGAATGTTAATAGCTTACTTCATCTTTCTTTAGCATAATGAGGCAGACAGTGTAACCATATTCAATGCGAAAATGAAGATTAAGAAAATTTGAATTGAGGCAGGAAAGTAACATTTAACAGGATTCAGACAACATTCAGATTAAAAGTTTCAATTAAAACACTATTAGCAAGCTTTTTATCACAGAAGCAAAGCTTTGTCACCCAAGACCAATCACTATTTTGAAAAATGTTTATCTCTAGAAACACTTAGCTCTTCAGACTCTATTTGTAAAATGTTATAAAGCTTCTTACCCAGTTTAGCACTGCAAGATTCATTGGATCAGATGGAACTATAACAGGTCAATGAGTTAAATGATTCTTTTATTTATTTTTTTTTGTTGACACTATTACAGATGTCCCCCATTTTCCTCCTCCCTCTGCTTTATGTCCACTTCCCCCCCAACCCATGTCTCCTCCTTTTCTGGCCATCAACAGATTGTTGTCTGTGACCATGGGCTATGCATATGTGTTCTTTGGTTCATCTCTTCACCTTCTTTTATCCAGTCCATCCCATCCCTCTCCCTTCTGATATCCCTCATTCTGTTCCAGTGCTCCATACCTCTGGCTCTATTTTGTTCATCAGTTTATTTTGGTCATTAGATTCCATATATAAGTGACATTATGTGGTATTTGTCTTTCTCAACTAACTTATTTTACATAGCATAACAATCAACTCCATACATACTGTCGCAAAGAGTAAGAGTTTGTTCTTTTTCACAGCCACGGAATATTCCATTGTATAAATGTAGCTCTTTTTGTCTACCCTAACACTGATAGGCACTTGGGCTACTTCCAGACCATGATTATTGTAAATAGCACAGCTATGAACATAGGGGTGCAAATATTCTTTCTGATTGGTTTTTAGAGTTTCTTAGGATATATTCTCAGAGGTGGGATCACTGAGTCTAAAGGCAATTCCATTTTTAATTTTTTGAGGAAAATGTTTTCTCAAGTGGCTGTACCAGTTTGCATTACCACCAACAGTGCAAGAGGGTTCTCTTTTCTCCATATCCATACCAGCACTTGTTGATTGTTGAATTATTGATGGCAGCCACTCTGACATATGTGAGGTAATACCTCATTGTAGATTTACTTTGCATTTCTCTGATGATTAGTGATGTTGAACATTTCTTCATGTCTATTGGCCATCTGTATGTCCTCTTTGTAGAAATGTCTATTTAGGTTATAAGGATGTCTTTTTAGACATGTCATTAAGATAATATTCATGGCTATGAAAACTGTCCTTTAATTCCATTGCCTTGGACTTCCACATTTTTTTTTAATTCTGTAGTTTATCTAAGATAGTTGAGGGCACATGATTTTTTTAAATGTATATATCAAATATAAATATAAATTGCATATAAATATAAAAATATATTATATAATATAGCATATGTATTTTTTATTTCCATAAGTGTGGAATGGAAAATGCAATAAGCATGAAGCATGACTGAAACAAAGTTAGAGACTCATACTAGCATATAAAACTTGAAACTGGTTATGTACCTTTTGTGAAGTTGTATTGCAATACCAATTTTTAGTTCTCTGTATCTTTGTATAGAATTTAGAAATTCATTTTTGTCATCTTTCTATGCATTTGAAGTATCAGTACAGAAACTTTTTAGTTAGTTGAGGAACCCAAATGATGCAGATGGCCAAAGTGGTCAAGGCCAGCCCAAGATGGAGATAAATGTAGTTTTTGCTTTCTGAAGATGAATACAAAGTGGTTAGGGGTGAATTATCTGTGCCTATCCCCTTTTACTACCAATAATATCATGTGAGAAAATGATAATATGTAATATTTGAGTGTTGGCATATCTCCTGCGAAGCTTATTTACATAAGAAGAAACCAAAATATTAAAAAATATATATGTTGTTTTACATTTTAAAATAACTAAGACTTATGGTACTCTAATTACATATGTGCCTCACTTTTGAAGATGTTATAATACTGTCAATACACTCTAATCCTTTATTTTTTTTAATTTAATAAATCTTCATTGCTCAGACTATTACAATTGTTCCTCTTTTCCCCCCATAGCTTCCCTCCTCCCAGTTCCCACCCTACCCTCTGCCCTTATGTTCCCCACATTGTCCTCATCCATAGGTGTACGATTTTTGTCCAGTCTCTTCCCGTATCTCCCTCACCCCTTTTCCCCTGAGAAATGTCAGTCCACTCCCTTTCTATAACCCTGATTCTATTATGTTCACCAGTTTATTCTGTTTATCAAATTTTTAATTCATTTGATTTTTATATTCACTTGTTGGTAGATATGTATTTGTTGTTCATAATTTTTATCCTTACCTTTTTCTTCTTCTTCTTCCTTTTCTTAAAGAGTACCTTTCATCATTTCATATAATATTGGTTTGGTGTGATGGACTCCTTTAGCTTTTTCTTATCTGTAAAGCTCTTTATCTGCCCTTCAATTCTGAATGATAGCTTTGCTGGGTAATCTTGGTTGTAGGTTCTTGCTATTCATCACTTTGAATATTTCTTGGCACTCCCATCTGGCCTGCATAGTTTCTGTTGAGAAATCAGCTCACAAATCCTATGGGTGCTCCCTTGTAGATAACTAACTATTCTTCTCTTTCTGCTTTTAATATTCTCTCTTTGTCTTTTGCTCTTGTCATTTTAATTATGATGTGTCTTGGTGTGATCCTCTTTGGATCCCTTTTGTTTGGAGTTCTGTATGCTTCCAGGAACTTGTAAGTCTATTTCTTTCACCAGGTGGGGGAAGTTTTCAGTCATTATTTCTTCAAGTAGGTTTTCAGTATCTTGCTCTCTCTCTTCTCCCAGCACCCCCATAATTCTGATGTTGGTACGCTTGAAGTTATCCCAGAGGCTCCTTACTCTACCTTTAAATTTTTAGATTCTTTTTTCTCTTTGCTTTTTCAATTGTTTTCTGCTTCTTTGTATTTCAAATCTTTGACTTGATTCTTGTGTTCCTCTAGTCTGCTATTAAGTCTCTGTATAGTATTTTTTATTTCAATCAGTGTATGCTTAATTTCTAGTTGGTCCTTTTTTTATATCCTCTAGGGTCTTGCTAAACTTATTGACCTTTTCTAGGAAATTCTTGAAAAACCATATAAGCATGGTTTTGAACTCTATATCCAGTCCTTTGTTTTCCTCTGTTTTTTTTATTATTATTATTTATGATCTGTTTCTTTTTCTCTGCATTTTTGCTGCTTCCCTGAGTTGGTAGAGTAGCTTTGTGTGCTTGGTGTCTGTCTTATATGGCCCTGTAGCCCCGCCTCCTCAGTTATCTGAGGTGGACACTCTTGGTGCACTCCTTTGTGGACTGTGTGTACAGTCTTGTTGTAGTTAAGTCTTGATTGTTGTTGGTATCATTGGGGGGAATTGACCTCCAAGTCAAATGACTGAGAGGATCAGCTATGTCTATACTGGGAGAACTTCTGTGTTAGAGAAAACCTTATGAGACAAGACTTACAAAATTGGAAAAGTTTCTGTGCTCAGCCTTGGCTTCCCATCAGCCTTGCCCTATGAGGCCCGGGGTCTCAGTAACCCTCAGTAATCGCTGCAACCCTTTCTGTGCACACTTGCACGTGCCCCTCCAGACCTCTGATTTTCGTGGCTCCCCTGAGTTTCTGTGTACTCCTCCCTTTTCCTGACAGTCTAGACTCACCCTGTATGAGTCTCACCTGGAACTGCGGTTCAATGCAGTTGGAACTGGGGTTCAGTGCAGTTGGGAGTTTCCATCTCCATCCTGCTAGAGGAAGCCATCAGGCACTCAGCCACCCATCCTCTCCACACGTGTGTCTTAGTACCTCAGCTTTTGCAACTCCCATGAGTCCCCATGAGGCCCTCTCTTTTCTTCTAATTGTAGAATTTCTACTCAGCCAGCTTTCCTGTGGTTCTGGATGATATCCATTCTGTCTTTTAGCTGTAGTTTTGAAATTGTTGTGCGAAGTAGCAGTTTAGGTGTGCACCTATGCCACCATCTTGGTTTCCCCTCTAATCCTTTAGTTAATGCTGTATCATAATTAGTAATTTGACATTCCAAAAATTTGCCTATTTTAGTTCAATTTTTCCTCATTCCTTTTTATTTGCATGGCATTTCCCCCCCAATTCAGATGAGTGCAGATTTTATTGACCATATCACCTAAACTATTTTTTTTCCTGCTTTGTGCTGAATGCACATTTGTTTCTATGTATTTCCTAGTTGTCAGAGATCTCTGCATTACAGCTTGCATTTCATCAGTGCTTCAATTACTATGGACTCTTATTGATAGTTAATATTTTTCTGATGGCACTACTACAGAGCTACTTTGAAATAGATTTAATGATTCATTGAATTATTTGGATTTATCACATTCTGCTAATTAATTCGTGAAAAAAAAATCTCTTTTTTATTCCCACCCATTATAATTAATATCTGTTACATTAATGCATTATTACTTCTCTCATGAACAATTTCTGATTATGAATAAAAGGAATAGTTACTTTCATTTTCTTTCTTTTTCATGATTATCTTAGTTTTACATAGGATAAGTATTTTTGATCCAAATCTTGGGAAATCAAATATTATTCTTTATTTTTAGAGATGGTGACCTCTAAGTATTATCCTTTTCTACAGTAAGTTTTAAGTGAGATCTGCTGCTGTTAAATAATGTTTTTGAGATCATGGGATTTAATGTTTATTCTCACAAGGACAAAGAAAGCACAAATGCAAGAAAAAGAGAGTCATTGGCTTATTTTCTCTCCCTAACTGTCCTTGCTGATATAGGTGTAACTTAATATTTCTGCACATTAACTTGTCAGTTATAAAATGGATATGTCCTCTTTGTTTTACTTTTTAAGTTATATTGCCCTGTTTTTTCCTCTTCCATTTGAAATTGGACCAGTTTTAATTTGCTAAATTGTAAAAGAGTAAAATAATCCTTAGGAGAGGTGTGAATCAAAACAAGGAACAGAGATGCAAAGAAGAGCAATGCAACAATTTCAGTAAAGCTTCAGTAAATCAGTCCAGACATGGTAGCGAGCTGGAAAAGCATACAACATGGTGACTCAGCATGGGTCTTAGGTCATACTAATATCAATCAGAATCACAGTTACAATATGATTTTTGATACATTACTTATTGATTCTTTGTGTGTGTGTTTTTCTGTATTGCTTTGATAAATAAAAGAATAATGAAAACTGTCTGCATGTGGGAATAAGAATGAAATAAAATCATGGAGGCAAAGGGATCAGCATAGAACCTAAAAAATAACAGGACTTTAAAATAATCAATTATTTGTATTTATATGCGCTAGTCTTCATTTGAAATGTAATGGCAAGATGATATGAAACAAAGGAAAACTACCCTGGCAATCTAGCCAAAAAGTCACCTTTTTGCTTCCAAATAGTTCAGTGAAATTTTCCTACATATTGAGAGACTGCATTTATGTAAAATTCAAACAGCTCACCTTAAAAATAGCTCAAAGTAGCTCTTATAAAAAATGCTCCTATCTGGAAGAAAGTGCTTTGAAGATGATTAATGTGAAACTATCTAGTTGTGCAAATCTAGATGTGCTGTTTTCTGATGCAAACGTAGAATTATTCTGATAAAATGACATTATGAATCATTGAAAATGTACACAGTGTAGCTTCTAAAAATTAAATTGACATTCTTGTCTGAGTAGTGAAAATTATTTATTATAGTTTAAGTTGTGTCATGTAGTAAATGCTTCTGGTGGAGTATGGAAAGGAAAGACATAAATCAAATCTTTATGACTAATGATTTAAATAAAGGTATAATTTGGTTTAATTTTAATCTCATCGATCCTAGCTCTAGTCAATTTCTGATTAGCTGCAAGTGGAGATGCACACAACAAACAATTCTTAGTTGAGGAACTGATGTTGCAAGTGATAGTATATCAGTCAAGGAGTCTCTAGCCTTGCTCCTGAAAAAGAGAGAGACTGGTTACTCATTGCAAATCATGAACAAATTTGGGTGGTTCTCCAGGGACAATGACCTATCAGACATCATTTGGATGAGAGTGTCATAAATAGTACTATAAAAAGAATATGGCATGCCTTTATTTTATGTTATGTTATTATGGATAGCTTATAAAATAAAGATGAAAAGAAAGAAGAGAACTAAATAACTCACATATATAAAATCTAGACATAACTATGTCTGCCAATCCCCCAACTTACTATAGTTGTTGGCACTTGAACCAGTACAAACCTAGTTTGACTCTCAACACAGTACATTTATGAGTTGTGTTGTTATCTTTAGCAAGTCCCTTAACATCTCTGAGCCTCAGCTGGGACATCAATAAATAGTACAACAAATAAGGAATTCAATTAGGTATTGGGGACATAAAAATAGATGTGATTTAATAAATATATTTTATTTCTTCTTCTAAAAATGTGAAGATATAGCCAAAACTGGTTTGTTTCAGTAAATAGAACATCGGCCTGCGGACTGAAAGGTCCCAGGTTTGATTCTGGTCAAGGGCATGTACATTGGTTGTGGGCACACCCCCAGTAGGGGGCATGCAGGAGGAGGCTGATCGATGTCTCTCTCTCTCATCGATGTTTCTGGCTTTCTATCCCTTTCCCTTCCTCTCTATGAAAAATCAATAAAATATATTTAAAAATAAAAAATAAATAAAAAATGTGAAGAAATAAAAGCCTATAAAATGTGTATGAATAATCTAGTTACAAATGTGGACAACTAAAATTCATTAATGCATGAGGCTCATTGAAAGATGAAAAACACATCTTACAATCTTCAACTTATAATTGTCTTACTGGAGAATAAAGAAACTGTAATTTACAGGCTGTTTTCCAAATTTTATTCAAAGGCTAAAGGCCCACCGCACAAAATCATGCTTGCCGCTGCTTGCCACTACTTGTTGCCCTGGCCCTCCGCCACTCTTCACTCACCACCCCTTGGTGCTTTACTGCCATGCCCATCACCATTTGCCCTTCCTCCCGCAACCACTTGATGCCCCGCCCACCACTGCTCATCATTTGACACCCCGCCTGCTGTCACTTGCCACTTGCCAATACGCTGCCAATGTTTGTGGGCTGGTGGGAATAGAACAAGAGGTAATCAATGTACCTCAGGGTGACTGGTTGAGCAGTCATTCTGGTCATTACACTTATGATCCCTGGCCTTTTATTATATAAGATTGAGAGATATACCTACATAACTTTCTGGCATTTCTTCCCTATAAGCAGGAATGCCTACAGCAGCAATTTTCAACTTATGTGCCACAAGCATTTTTAAATATTTTTATTGATTTCAGAGAGAAAGGTAGGAGAGAGAAATAGAAACATCAATGGTGAGAGAAAATCATCAATCAGCTGCCTCCTGCATGCATCCTAGAGGGAATCAAGAATAAAACCAGTATGTTCCCTGACCAGGAATGGAACTGTGACCTCCTGGTTCAACCATGGAGCAACACTGGCTGGGATGCCACATTAATTTTTAAAACATGCAATTCATGACTATTTAGTCAGGGGTACTGACCTATTTTCGTTTAGATTGTCAAGTGAAAACATGACAGCAGTCAACATAACAATAGTCATCTGGTTCGAATGCCTTATAATGAAGCATAAATATATAGGTCATATAATAGATTTACATTTTATTGATCACATTGCATAGTAAGGTTACATCCAATTAATTATTTGTACCAAAAAATCTTTATATACAAATATAGGCACTGTTCTTTTCAAAAAGAGTAATTAGTTATTATTGTTTTTTGTAAATTAATCATAAGTATGCCTTTTGCAGAGACTGGTTTGGCTCAGGGGATAGAGCGTCAGCCTGCGGACTGAAAGGTTCCAGGTTCCATTCTGGTCAAGGGCATATCCCGAGTAGGGGATGTGCATGAGGCAGCTGATCGATGTCTGTCTTTCATCGATGTTTCTAGCTCTCTCTCCCTCTCTTTTCCTCTCTGTAAAAAATCAATAATATATATATTGTGTTTTTTTTTAAGTATGCCTTTTTTGCCACACCAGCAAAAAATATATTTTTGGTATACCACATAATTTTAATAATTAGCTTATGTATGTCATGAGATGAAAAGATTGAAAATTACTGGCCTCTGGAATATCCTAATGCACAAAGATATTAAGGTAGAAAGCTCTTTGGAATATATGGGAACTGTCAAGTGAAAAGCAGATGATTTCCAGGGTGGCCTTAAAAAACATAAGTAGAGAATAATAGCACCTGGTATAGGAAGTGAACAAGATATACAAAATCTCTGCTATTATAAATCTTCTGGAAGTCATACAATAAACAAATAAGTAAATAAATGGAGGATATAGTTTCTGGGAGCAAAATAAATATTCTATAAAAATAAAACAAAATCACATGATAAAGAATGACTGGAAGATAGGACAAGGGAAAGAAAGAAGGCGAAGAGGCCATATCTGGTTCAGTTACTAAGTTACTCTATAATTGAAGAATGTGAAATAAGTTCTGCATAAATCTGAGAGTAGAACACTCAAAAAAGAGCAAACTATAAGAACAAAGACCCAAAGGCAGGATCAATTTCGGCATGCTCAACAATCAGAAAAAGGGAACAGAGTGTGAAAGGAGTAGAGAGTGATCAAATATGAAATTGGAGAGAGGGTAAGATTATATATATCTTAAATGATAAGGTTAAGTCATTTCAATCTTATCCTACTACACTTAAATTTATGGATCCTTTTAAGCATAAAAATGGTATGATCTTATTTATATACTTTTTGAGGAATAATTTTATCTTTTTCTATCACCATTTATCCCGCTATCTCCTCTTCCACCTCCATACACACCCCCCCAATCTCCCACCATCATCACATTTTTCTCCTTGTCCAGGAATTCTTTCTCTGTTTTGTTTTTCGTTTTTGCTTAATCCCTCCACTGCCTCCAACACTCTTCTCCAACCAGAGTTGTCTGCCTGCTCTCTATCTATGAATCTATCTCTATTTTGCTTTTTAGTTCAATGTATTCACTAAATTCCACATGAGTGAAATCATATGGTACTTGTCTTTCTCTGACTGAATTACTTCATTTATCATAATGTTCTACATGTTCATCTATGCTATCATAAAGGATAAAATGTTTTTCTTTCTTATGACCAAGTAACATTCTATTGCATAAGTGTACCATAACTGTTTTATCCATTCATTTACTGATGGATACTTGGGCCGCTTCCAAATCTTGGCTATTGTAAATGATACTGCAATGAGCATAGGGGTGCATATATCCTTTTGAATTGACATTTTGGGGTTTCTTTGAATAAATTCCTTGAAGTGGAATTGCTGGATTAATAAGGAAGTGCCAATTAAAAAAAATAGGTAATGGACCTGAATAGACATTTCTCAAAAGATGACATACAGATGGCCAATAAATATATTGATGCTCATTGTCCCTAATCATCAAAGAAATCCAAATTAAAACCACTTTGAGATAGCATCACACCTATCAGAATGGCTAACAATAAATCAACAAACAAGTGTTGTCAAGGATGTGGAGAAAAGGGAACCTTTGTGCACTACTGGTGGATAAATGGATTGCTGCAGTCACTGTGGAAAGCAGTAAGGGGTTACCTCAAAATATTTAAAATAGTTTTAAAATTATTTATATTTTAAAAATTCAGTTTACTTATTGTATAAAATATAAATTTTTATATAGGCAAGAAAATAGATAATTATAACTGAAAATAGTGCAGATAGAAGATGATGTTGCATAGACTATGTTGATCGCAGTAGAGATGGAAAGAAGCAAATGGGTGTGGATATATTTAGAATCTTTAGTTCACTGAACCTGTTGATAGACTAGAGCATAGAAGATAGCTTTTGATCACTGAGAAAGAGATAAATAAAAGGGAAAATAAAGTATTGGGAATCCATGAGACTTTGTTTTTATACTTGACTTTAAATCTATGCAGGTGCATTACCTTAGGTCAGCCAAACAGCTCTCTTAGGTTAAAGCTTATTCACTGATGAAATGATATCAATAATAGCATCACTATGACAAAGTTGTTAAAGTTAAAACTTTTAGAGCTAAAAAAAAATCTTATCAATTTCAATATGGCATATAAAATTGAGGTTATTAGAAACACCCTAAGTTGCTTTTTAAAAATTCTATGTGATTACTTGATCTTTTATAACCTTTATTTATGATTAGAGGCCCAGTGCAGGAAATTCATGCATGGGGATGGGGTGTCCTTCAGCCCAGCCTGCACCCTCTCCAATCAGGGACCCCTCGAGGGAAGTCTGAGGATCAGGCCTAAACAGGCAGTCAGACATCCCTCTCACCATCAAGGACTGCTGGCTCCCAACTGCTTGCCTTCCAGCCTTCCTGATTGTTCCTAACCACTTCTGCCTCTCAGCCTGATCATCTGCTAACCACTCCCCTGCCAGCCTGATTGTTGCCTAACTGCTCCCCTGCCAACTATTAGCCCCTAACTGCCCTCCCCTGCAGGCCTGGTCATCTCTAACTTCCCTCCTCTGTAGTCCAATTCCCCCCACAACTGATCTCCCCTTCAGGCCTGGGTCCCTCCAAACTTCTCTTCTCTGCAAGCCTGGTCACCCCTAACTTTCCTTCTCTGCTAGCCTGGTCACCCCAAACTGCCTTCCCCTTAGGCTTGATCACTCCCAAATGCCCTAACTGTCCTCCCCTGCTGGCCATCTTGTGGTGGCCATCTTGTGTGTTGGAGTGACAGTTAATTTGCATATTACTTTTTTATTAGATTAGATAGAGGCCTAATGCAAAGGTAGGGGAGAGCTTATTTGCCTTGAAGGAAGTCCCAGATCAGGGTAGGGTTTCCCTTGGGACATGGGGTGGCCTGGATGAAGGGCCTGTGGTGGTTTGCAGGCTGGCCAGGCCCCCAAGCAACCCAACTGGAGGCCCTGGGATCTGGGATTTATTTAACTTCTATAACTGAAACTTTGTAGCCGTGAATGGAGGTCTGGGCTAGCCACAGTGTGCAGGAAGCTTGGGGTCCTCTATTGCCAGGGAAACCCAAGCCTACCACTCACTCCATGGTTGGCAGCCATCTTCGGTTGGATGAATTTGCATACTTTCTCCTGATTGGCTGGTGGGCATGGCTTGTTGGTGTAGCAGAGTGATGGTTAATTTGCATGTTTCTTTTATTAGTGTGATAAGTGTGTTAAATTTTCTACAGTGGAGCCTTAAAGCAATTGTGCAACGGTTGTAATCTTAAAAATTAGAAAAATAAGTAAATGTCAATCTATAATAAAATACAAATGGGTCTTTGATGAATGTTGATGGTGACTGGTAATTTACCTGATAAAATATTATAACTGCCCAGTTACCTTGGGATAGCTGGTTTCTCAAAGTAATTACCCTGTTCTGCATCCTGAAGTGTCATCAGAGAAAATTTTAACAGAGAGTGTGATTTTAATTGCTAATTTAAATATCATATTTATTAATGAAGTTGTAGCATTTTAATTCAGATCATTATGTTCAAAAAAAGAGAAGCATATTACATACTGCACAGTGGACTGTTGTATAATTCCAAGGCAGCCCCTTGGTCCTTTCTGGGTGATTAGCACTGCTATGACTTATGATGGAGTTGTAAGTAATTT